>JARJLF010000265.1:0-259700 GCA_029378395.1 Mycena leptocephala | reverse complement strand
GCCATTCTCACCTTTCCGATCTCTCAGCCCACCCACATATGCATGCTTGTACAGGACTGTCAGATGCAGTGTATTTCTACGAAATTCGACGCTGTACTTTTACGATGTAAAACTCATACTTCATTCACTCTGTGAATCAATAAGGACTCGTTATGTTGCATTCATCATTTCGGAGCGAATTCCCGCGGCAATGAAGAGTTCCACACCTGACACCGTCTCTCACCCTTCACATGTCTGCGTTCCAAGTTGAGTGCAGAAAACCAGACCTGTTGTAGATCAGCGAGGACGGACGGAGCGCGAGAACAGAAGCAAGACAAGCAAGTCAACGTTAGGATACTTTCGAATAAACATTAAAATCAATAAATTCATCCTGCGTTAACTGCCCACATTCAAGGCAGCGTATTATCCCACACACTCCGCGCACTAACGCCCCCCACCCACGCCCCCTTACTCCAATCCTCCCACACCGTAAACACCACGCTCCGACTCTCCCCCTTGCCCAGCCAGAACCCATTCGCGTCCCAATACCCCGTCACCGCAGTCGTCGCCACATCCAGCCACACCCACGCCGCGACCGCCGTGCCCGCCTTCACCGTAAACGTATGCGTGCTCCCCGCGGCGCTGTTCGTCTTGCTCGCGGAGGGCTTAGTGAGCGTAAGCCCCGGATCGCGTAGCGCCGCCTGCGCGAGCGTCGCGGGGTGGAAGACCGCGCTGTGCGTGTACGTCGTACCTGACGCCGTCGCGGTGACGGACATCTGGAGCAGCGCGTCTTTCGCATCCACCCCGCTGCCCGCAAGCGCGCTGTTGAGGTCGGCGTAGTGCAGCGCCGTCACATGGGTCGCATTCACCGCCCCCACGGCGACGCTCGCGCTCCCATTGCTCAGCGGGCCGACGGCAATTGCGGCGCCGGCGTAGTTGATCCAGGAGAAGGAGACCGTGCTGGAGATGGGCGTGAAGAGGTCTGAGGTGACCCAGACTTGCAGGTCGGACGTGCCGGAGGAGGTGTTGTAGTATGCGTTGACGATGACGGGGGAGAAGATGTCTTTGGCGGCGTAGTAGAGGACTTTTTGGCGGTTGTTAGACTCGACGGCGGCCCAGGTGGGTGCGGCCCTGGAAGGAGTGACTGTTAGTAACGAGTATCGCTGGGGACGGGGACAAAGAGAGGAGAATAGGGGAGGAAGGAAAGAAGAATGAGGAAGAGCAGCACTGATACGAGAAGGTCACAAGCGAAAGGATGGGCTACGGCGCGGTGGCGGCCACAACGGGAAGACAAAGGAAGAGGGTGGGAAAGGAAACGACGGGACGTAGTCCCACTACGTCCTCGTCGTTCTTGCAGCACGGGCGCCCATTCCGCCTCCGAACCAGCGCCGATTCAAGCGCGAGTACAAGCAGGAGTTGGGCACATTCTGTGAACGTCGACACCGCCAGCCTAGCTCAAGGATAGGCGCGGGCGGAGTCTCGTAGCACGCGCCCGAGGCGCAACGACCAACGCGCATCGCCACAATCCTGCAGAACAGCACCACACTTCCCTCCTTCATCGTGCTCCTCATCCCCTTAATGGTGCTCTCCCGCTCCCGCTTTGCTACTCTCTTCCTCCGTCTTTCCCGCTCCCACCCACCATCCCCAGCGTCGAAACCAAACCCCCACAAAAACAAAAGACACGAAAATGGAAGAGACCCCAAAAACGCACCAAAGATCATTCAACATCCAATACAGCGCGCCCATCTGCCGCTCGCGCATGCCCGAGCCGCGGCGGTAGAACGCGATCTGGTGCGCGATGTCGTCGGCTTGGACGACTTGGGTGGACCAGCACCAGGCGCTGTGGGTGGCGTTAGTATCGTATCGAAGCGAGGGGAGGGACGAGGGACGAGGGAAGAAGGCAAGACGGGGAAGAAGGACGGGGAGAATCCTCCTCACACCTCGGGAGCGACGGCGGGAGGGCAGAGGGAAGGAGTATCTCGTCAGCGCGCCCACCCCGATGGTCACCCGGAGAGGGAGGAGGCTCTTCCTCTCGTCTCGTCTTCGCCGTCCCCAGCACGCTCTCGTCTCGTCTGCGCCTCAGCACCACACACCGCGATGCCGCTCTCCTCTCCTCTCATCCCCCACACCGCACAGACATCGCCCCCCGGAAAGACACAAACACGCACGTAAAATTCGCCCCCTTATCCTCCTTATCCGGCACGGGGAGGTACATCTCCAGCGCGCGCGTCATCTCGCCGATCCCCGCAAGCGAAAGCGCGTCCTGGTCGCCCGTGGCGCCGAAGGGCGTGTGCTGTGGTCATGTTGGCGGAAGCGCGGTTTGTAATAGATGGTTGTCGAGTAGAGGAGTCGGAGTCAGAGCGCAATAAGTTAAGAAGAACAACAGGACAACAAATATGTCAGCGGTCCTCCGCGTAGAAATCCGACAACGGACGCACCGATTATGGTTAACGATCGTCTCGCTGTCCGCCGCGCTCGCGGGGTACACGAGCTGGTCCGCGGGCGCCGCCTGCGCCCACGTTAAAGCGGAGGGCATGGAGTGGAAGCCGAACTCGTCGGCGAAGCGGCCTGGGGGTGGGGGGCGTTAGTACATATGTCAAGGACATTTATAGGTGGGAGAGACATTTATAGGGGGGAGGTAGAGGAAGGATGAGGAGGATAAAGAGGATGAGGGGAGCGTTGTCGTCGGTCAGGTAGGGGACGAGGGACGGGGTAGGAGGAGGGAAGGAGCGGAGGAGGAAAACGAATAGGACCAAGCCAAGGGTAAAAACAAAGTATCGCAAACACACACCAATCGGATACGAATTAATATCAAACAGCGAACCCGCATCATAATTATACGCGTCCGTGTCAGCATACAGCGCGTCCGGGCCCGTCGTATTGAGGTACCGCGGCCGCTGCGGCATCACATCGTCGAAGTTCAGCTCGAGGTATCCGTGGTACGTCGAGCTCGGGATGTAGCTGATCGAGCGCGAGTTGGCGTAGACGCACTTGATGAGGAGTTGGAGGAAGATCTGCGGTGGGGGTTAGTGCTGTTGATTGTTTCTTGTTTCGCTCTCGGACGAGTGGGGGCAGCGTGCCCGCCCACTCGGAAGCGGCCCATGACCGCCACGGAGAATAAGAAAACACACACCTGCTCATACTCCTTCTGTATCCCGCTCGGGTTCGTCGCGCTAAAGAAAAAGAAGAGGATGATCGCCTCGAGCTCGTTCCCGCCCGCCCAGAGCGCGAGGGAGGGGTGGTGGTTCTGCGGTGGCGTGAGTTTATGTGTACGGTATAAGGAATTGATGGGGAGAGGGACGGGAAATGAGGAGGAATGGGCACAAGGGGTAGAAAGGGATAGAAGGGATAGAGACGGAAGGACAAGGAAGAAACGGGACGCACCACCCTCCGAACATTATAATACGCCTCCGCCTCGTAATTCTCCAAATACGCCGTCGCATTCGGGTACTCCGCGTCCGAAAACTGAAACTCGCTCCACAGAAGGATCCCCGTCCTGTCCGCGGCGTCGTATATCCAATCAGGGAGGTACGCGCCCGACGCCCAGACGCGCAGCATGTTCATGTGCGAGGCGGCGGCGAGGTCGAAGAGCTGCTCGATGTGGCTCGTGTTGACGAGCGGCCAGAGGGGGGAGGGGGGGACGAAGTTGGCGCCTTAAGAAATTGTGAGTATTAAAAACGAAAGAAGAAGAGAAGAGGCAACGACGCACCCTTTGCATAAAAAGGCTGCCCGTTAACCTCGAACCCCCAATTCGCGCCCGGCGCGATACCTTGAGACAGCTGCGCATCCGTGACGTTCCCGAGATTGAGCACAATCGTGCGGAAGCCGACCGTCTTCTGCACGGTCGTGATCGGGATGCCGAGCAATCCGTGGATGGTGACGGCCGCGGTGTACAGCGTCTGCGCGCCCATGCCATTGGGCCACCACAGCTGCACGGCGGACGAGGCGATAGAGGTGCTCCCCGTGATGGTCCCGTTTGATTTGGTGATTCCGCTCAGGATTGAGAGAGCACGCGCTTGCCGTTCGAGTCAGTCAAAGTCAGACTCATCCCGCTCTCCGCAACAAGAGTGCCGACAAAGTCCACGCTGCAATTAAACACCCAGTTCTGGCTCTGGTCCGGACTTAGGTTATTCCTCTGGCCTTTCCTGTAAATGTCGATGAGGGTGTTCGCCGCATAGACCTCCCCCGCGATCATCTGCACGGCGTAGATGGGCTGCCACGGGCCGGCGGGGACCAAGACGGCGCCCAGTCCCAGCCAAAGTCGGACTGCTGCTTGCGTGCGTAGGGCTTGCAGCTGAATTCACTCGAGGTGAGGGAGCAGCTGTCGGCAAAGTTGTCGTTCCCGTCTGCGTCGGGGCCGGCGCTGAGCGCGTGCGTAATGTTCACCGCCGACCCGAAGTTGAGCGCGAGCACAGGAGAGGAGTGCCCGCACGCGCGCAGGATTGCCGTGACGTCGAAGACGTACTGGCGGAACATGTTGTCGGTATCGCCTACGGTTTTATTGCATAGCGTGATGTGGGCGAAGGTGTCGAGGCCTTGGAAGACGAGGTGTGTGTTCGACACCAGACTCCCGAGCACGAGGTCCGTCAGCGGACGCGAGGTGTAGGTCCAGTTCTGGAGGGTGACCCAGGACTGGAGGGTGTTGTTGGTGCCATAGAGCGGGTCACCGATGACCCCAGCGTTGTTAAGGTCGATGTACTGCTGCGAAGGCACGGTCGCGGGCACAGAGATGCTACCGTTCTCGCTGCGGAGGGTCCAGCCGGTACTGAGTTCGGTGACGAGCTGGGCGCTGGCGGACGCGACGAAGAGCGGGAGTGCTCGAGACCAGATCATGGTCGCGAGTCAAGAAGAGGTCGACTTGAAACTTGAAAGCCATTTTTTGTTTTGCAAGAGCGCGCGTGCAGATGGAAGAAGCAAGAAGGTTTCAAACGACGCGCAGGTGATCGCTTCTCACACGGCCCGTCAACCACCTGATCGCAATTACCACATCCATCTGTTCGCCATGGCCACAAAGTTCAACCTTGAATCAGCCAAAGGTTAGTTTCCCGTCCCTCGGTCTAGCGGAAGCTCGAACCGAGATGAACATTGAATTTGTGGCTCACGCCTATTGGCGTGCCTTTGGTCATCCTCCGTTCATTCAGTTCAACAGGCATTTCTCATTCACCGTCACATGAATTTTTGCCTACTTATACAGCGACTCCTAAACGTATTGAACGAGAACCAGTAGCGGTCGGTGTGCATCTGCCTTCAACGGGCAAAATTCGTCAAGAATGGCTGCAGAAAACTCTGGTTCGATTCCAGGCTGGGTAATCATATTTGCGAGCCATCCCTTTTTTTTGTTCTCAATTCAGACCACTGCAGAATTTTACACATTTATTCAAGGTATAAGGGTAGGTGAACAAGACCCAGTGGCTCTTGGAGTGCATCTGCATCCATTCTGTAATTGTGTTCATGAAGTACTTGGTTCGACTCCAGGCTGGGTCATATCTGACCAGTTTGGTTAATTTCTTTTTCTTCCCACCTTCAGCTCTCGCACTATTTTTAACACGCTCAAAGGAGGAGGGCCAAAGGCAGGGCAATAAGACCCAGTGGCACTTAGGGTGCATCTGCTTCCGATAAGACTTTGGCAATTCTGTTCGGCAGAGGACCCTGGTTCAACTCCAGGCTGGGTCATATCTGACCTGTTTGGATATTTTCTTTTTCTTTTCACCTCCAACTCTAGCGCTGTTCTTTCAGCCCATTTATAAGACGACTAAAGACAGGGAAATAAGACCCTGTAGCACTTGGTGTGCATCTGCTTCCCATGCTCTGGGAATTGTATTCAGCAGAGGACCCTGGTTCAACTCCAGGCTGGGTCATTCTCTGGTGTCAGATTAGTTTCTTTTATTTTTATTTCCGCCTCCAACTCTAGTGCTATTTTTTCAGCCCATTTACAAGAGGACCAAAGTAAAGAAATAAGACCCAGTAACACTTGGTGTGCATCTGCTTCCAATAGAAAGTCTGCAAATTGACCGGCAGAAGACGCTGGTTCGACTCCAGGCTGGGTCATCATCCGGTGCCATGCATCTCATTTTTTATTTATTCTCACCTCCATTCTCTGGTGATTTTTTAACCCTCTCATCTAAGGTAGATGGGTAGGTCAGTAAGACCCAGTGGCTCTGGGAGTGCACCTGCTTTCCATTTGCAATACCGTTGTGATTAAAAGCAGAAGACCCTGGTTCGATTCCAGGCTGGGTCATTGCTGGTCCCACACTTTCTTTTTATTCTCACCTCCAGTCTCTGGTAATACCCTCTCATTTAAGGTAGATGGCATAAGCAATAAGACCCAGTACCACTTGGTATGCATCTGCTTCCGATAAGACTTTCGCAATCTCTTCGGCAGAAGATGCTTGGTTCGATTCCAGGCTGGGTTATTATGATTGGTTTACAAGACATTGTTTATTTATTCTCACCTGCGTCCTCTCGTGATTTTTACCCTCTCATCTAAGGTAGATGGATATGTAAATAAGACCCAGTGGCCCTTGAAGTGCATCTGCATTCAGTAAGAATATCTAGGGGTGAAAGCAGAGGACTCTGGTTCGATTCCAGGCTGGGTCATAGAATAGCGCGCAGAATTTTTATTTCTTTCCGCCTTCAACTCTAGCGCTATTTTTTCAACACACTCACAGGAGGACCAAAGTAGGGAAATAGGACTCAGTAGCACCTGGGGTGCATCTGCTTCTGATGTCCATCAAGCTATGCTGTTTGGTAAAGAACCTGGTTCGATTCCAGGCTGGGTCATTATGATTCCGTGTATGTATAACACATTTTTTATCTATTCTCACCTCCATTCTCTGGTGATTTTTTACCCTCTCATCTAAGGTAGATGGCAGGTCTGTAAGATCCAGTAGCACTTGGTGTGCATCTGTTTCCAATAATTGGTGGATCTTGGGTGATACTCTGTTTGGCAGAAGAACCTGGTTTGACTCCAGGCTGGGTCATATCAGCGCGCGCCGAATTTATTTTCTTTCCACTTCAAATCTCGCACTAAATTTTCAGCCATTTACACGAGGACCAAAGTAATGAGAATAAGGCCCAGTAGCACTTAGTGTGCATCTGCTTCCGATAAGACTTTCGCAATCTCTTCGGCAGAAGACACTTGGTTCAACTCCAGGCTGGGTCATATTTGCCAGTGGCGCGCCGAATTTCTTTTTCTTCCACCTTCAAATCTCGCGCTAATTTTCAACCCATTACAAGAGGACCAAAGGTAAGAAATAAGACCCAGTAGCACTTGGTGTGCATCTGCTTCTGATGGTCCATCGTAGCTACACTGTTGGTAGAAGAACCTGGTTCGATTCCAGGCTGGGTCATTATGATTGCGTCTGACACGTTTTTTATTTATTCTCCGTCCTCTAGTAATTTATTTAACCCTCTGATTCAAGGTAGATGGCATAGGTCAGTAAGACCCAGTAGCACTTGGTGTACATCTGCATTCAGTCTGGGGATCACTTTCACTGAAAACAGAAGAACCCGGTTCGATTCCAGGCTGGGTCATTATGATTGGTTTACAACACATTTTTTGTTTATTCTCACCTCCATTCTCTGGTGATTTTTTACCCTCTCATCAAAGGTAGATGGGTAGGTCAGTAAGACCCAGTGGCTCTGGGAGTGCACCTGCTTTCCATTTGGAATACCGAATTGATTAAAAGCAGAAGACCCTGGTTCAATTCCAGGCTGGGTCATTGTTTAGTCCCATACTACTTTTCTTTTCTTTTTATTCTCACCTCCAGTCTCTGGTAATTTTTTAACTGTCTCATGTAAGGTAGATGGCATAGTCAATAAGACCCAGTAGCACTTGGTGTGCATCTGCTTCCAATAAAAAGTTGGCGAATTGACCGGCAGAAGATGCTGGTTCGATTCCAGGCTGAGTCGTTATTTTTTATTTCCGCCTTCAACTCTAGCACTATTTTTCAACACACTCACAAGAGGACCAAAGGCAGGGAAATAAGACCCAGTAGCATCTGGGGTGCATCTGCTTCCAATAATCCAACTTGGATGTGTTCGGCAGAAGACGCTGGTTCGATTCCAGGCTGGGTGGTAGTGTGGAGCCATTTTTTATTTATTCTCACCTCTGCTTCCAGTCATATCTTGGCGAATTATGCTGCTTGGCAAGACCTGGTTCGATCCCAGGCTGGGTCATTGTCTGGTCCCAGACTAGTTTTTATTTCCGCCTTCAACTCTAGCACTATTTTTCAACACACTCACTGGAGGACCAAAGGTGGGAAATAAGACCCAGTAGCACTTGGTGTGCATCTGCTTCTGATGGTCATTCGTAGCTATCTGTTTGGTAGAAGAACCTGGTTCGATTCCAGGCTGGGTCATTGTCCGGTCCCACACATTTTTATTTATTCTCACCTCCGTCCTCTCATGGTTTTTACCTCTCATCTAAGGTAGATAGATAGGTTGTAAGACCAGAGCACTTGGTGTGCATCTGTTTCCAATAATTGGTGATCTTGGTGAATACTCTGTTTGCAGAAGAACCTGGTTCGATTCCAGCTGGGTCATATTATGTTCATTATTTTTTTCTCGCCTCCGTCGTCCATCATTCAAGGTAAAAAAAGTAAACAAGACCCAGAGTGCATCTGCATCCAGTACGAATGTAATCGGATCAAAGCAGAAGACCCTGGTTCAATTCCAGGCTGAGTCATTTCTTTCCTGCAACATTTTTGTCTTTCGCCGGAACAAAACAAAGGCAGGGATTTATTACCCAGTTGCACAAGGTGTGTGGTGGCTTTCAATGGTGCGGCTCGACAAATTTGAATCCATGGTTTTTGTTCTCACTCGAATCCCGATTATGCCCATTAATACGGTAGAAAGCAAGCAAATAAGATCCAGTGGCCTTGGTGTGCATCGGCTTCCAATAGAATTGCGATAAGTCCGTTCAGTAGAACCTGGTTCGATTCCAGGCTGGGTCATTTCTTTTGGTGTGCAACATTTTAAAAATAAACTCTTGCCTCGGTCTTGCTGATTTAAATTTAATACCCATGTAGAAAGGTGTACTGCTGTTATGCGTGCGGTCTCGACAAAATGACCAGCAGAAAACCCGGTTCAATTCCAGCTGGGTTATGGGCAGTGGTTCCGTTATTTCTTTTTACCTTCGTTCCAATTTACATACCTTATAGTAGTGTCCAATGATAGGTAAGAAAGGCCCAGTGGCAGTCAATATGCATCTGCTTTCAATGTAGAGTTACCTGTTCAGAACACTCAAGCCTGCTCCTCGTCCTCTTCTCAACCTCCGCCCGGACGCGTTTTTATATGGGAAACCGACACGACCAATGTCCCATTTTAGCCCAAATATTACAACATTAGCTGTCTAAGACAGACGAACATAAACTTGTGGAAAATATCCAACGAAAAAATCATGCCAGACATGCTACTCCACGCAATCACAAAACGAGGAATGCTCCAGAGAATGCTCCTAACATCGTCATGATCACAAGCGCAACAACAATGCCGTTCGAGTGCGTGGCGAGGCTGCCGCTTGGAAGATTGCTATTGCTTGGAATGGACGTTGGGGCCATGCCACATGGCGGCATGGTGGGAGTTGGCCCAAGGTACACTGTTCCATCTGTCCCAACCGGGGTGTTGGTGGCGAATGCGCCATAGCCGGACAGACAGCCTTGCGCTTGCTAATATCGGAAGAAGTGCTTGTTAGGAATACATGTCAACTTGGAAACAACTACGCACCCCGACGGTAGTTGCAGCCTGTGCCTCCAACTGAAGCTGGCAAAATCGGTGGAGCCGGGATTGATGATGCCAACCATAGCTAGAAGTATACATGTAAACTGGGAAGCCTTAAAACTACCACAAAAATTAACGCGCCTTCCTCGCAGTGAGGTTTCGGGCCCGTCGGGTTCAGTTGCTTGCAGTAGAACGTGATAGCTATTTCGCAAAATTAACCGTGAGAGGTGAGAGTGTGTAATCTTTCACGCCAAATAACTCACGCGTTCGGTCGTCTTCGATGTAGAGATGCCATTCGGGCGGCTGAGCGTTAGGATCAGAATTATCGACGAACACCCAGCCAGAGTCGAATCCATTGGGCAGCGGTTCACACGGGCTGCGCAAGCTGGATTGAGTCACGGTATGGTTCCCGGGACTGCAATAAAATATGTTTGGCTGACTCTCCAGTACGGAAGAAAAAAGAGGGCGCACGTTCCACTGAAACGGAACACCACGATGGTTCCATTGGGGGCGGTGATTGTATTTGGACGGTACACGGGCGCGCCGTTAGCGCCGCCGACATCGACTATCTGAATCTGGAGGATGTTACTTAAAGCTGAGAGGTGAGGAAGGACAATGCTACAAACCGCCTGAGTCACAACCAAAGACGCAGAAGCAGCGAAGGCAGCCAAGAGGGTTGGAACGAACATATTTTGAGAAGGCGGTGGTTTGGAGTTAATTTCGAAGAGGCGCTAGATTTAAAGGGCTGCAGCCATAAATATCGAACGTACCAATGCGAATACTTCCGTGGGATCCGGAACCGCTCCGATGTATCCGGTTAAACTTACCTGAGGTCGAAAGCTCCCACGCAGAGGTTCTCCGCTGCTAGCGGCCAAACCTTAATTCGAATTGTCGGATTGAAACTTCAGCCCACATTTGGAGGTTTGTTCGTTCTAAGCACGGGGATTGATATCAAGGCTAAGCCGCTAAAGGAAGTCAAATAGTAGCGTAATCGCGGTGTTGGGAATGGGTTGATACAAAAAGAATGCTGGCCAAAGTATCCGTTCTCGCATCAAGTTGACAGCTAGTATGGTTTGCGTCGTTGATCGGCGACAAGTAGATTCTTGCCGTTGATTCGAGCATCCAGGATTAGCACAAGCAGGAAAATGATTAATGGGGATGAGTCTCGGGTAGCCGCTTCACCGCGTCGAGTTGGAGGAGTTCAAGTTGAAGGAAACAGTTGTGATCAGAGTTCCGCGATGGGATCAAATGTCACAGGGCCGGCTGGCCATCATGTCCTCGCACCAACCACTTCCGTGAACGGCTGAATCGAACATCTCGTTTTGTTCCTGGAAGTCAGGGTAGCGAGCTGTGGCATAACCACATGGGTAACGGCCGGCGGTTTCGCGATTCAGTGAATATCCTGCGTCGTCGGATTGTATCCAGGGCATGTTCATGGAGGACTATGGAGGTCAGCACTTGCCTCCGATGTTTATGATCTCTTTTATCCTTCCCTCCGACCCGGACTCGGTGAAACACATGCAGTGAATGTTTTCAGGTTTGTGTCGGTGCAGAGATGAACGGCACTCACACCAGCCGTTGTGTTCGACATATCCTCATCCGAAACAGATTCTGCGTATAAAGCTCCCCATACGAGCCAGTCCCCTCATCACACAAAAAACTCAACCTCCTTCAGCCAAACACACCTCTCCGGACCTCGTAATGCTCTTCACTCTCGCTCAACTCGCGGTTTTCACCCCGCTCGCACTTGCACTCCCCACGGTGCTCCCACAGTCCACCTCCACCTCGGCCTTCATTACTGGCGAACCCTTGAGCAACGCCACCTTCCTCACTGCCCCGAGGCCGTCGCCCGCCCAAATCGCAGCGGCGCTCACTCGGATCAACGGCACCCCTTCAGATGAGGACTCCGCGCGCGCGCGCCGCGACCTTGGCCTGACGCAGACCGAAATCCTATTCGACCTCCAAGACTCGTACCATGTCGAGGTGGAGTGGCAGTTCTCCGACGTCACTTCGGTTGGTGGAGATTGCGGCGAGGGCTCGTGCACCAGCGACTCACCCGAATTCAATCTATGGATCAACCTATACACGGGTTACGACCAATCCCAGACTGGTGCATATTCAACATCTCCCGAATTATATTCGTTGCTGATCCTTCGATAGCATGCTCGTCTGAGTACGACATCACCGCGGATACCCTGGGCGAAAAGCTCGACGGGAAACAGTACAGCGCATGCTCCGGCATTCTTACTGTCAGTTACGGCTCAAACTACTATACCGGCAACGTAGAGACAACCGTTTGTCTCTTGGGAACCTGCGCAAGCGCGCTTTCTACACCGCATACCAGGTGAGTCCGGTCTCCGCCGCCACGATAATGTGTTTCTCACGGATGTGTATGCTGCAGGATCCTCCCATTCTCAGATGATTACGCCTACTTCTTGCATTGGGTGACATCGAACGAAGTGTGCGATGGGTCTAGTGATCCGGAAACCTGCACATGCAGCGACAACTGCGGCCCATTCTAGTCCTTCTTTTTGTAGAAATTTATTTCTCCCACTTGCCTTGGTATTTATGCAATGTCAATTATTTTCTGGTTAACACTCTTTATGATCTTATAAGCATACCGTCTGCTGTAGACTTGCTGTTTCTTGGCGACTTGTGCGCTACCGCGTCCCCAGCAATAAACAAATAAATAATATGCCTAGAATTCAGTATATCATCCACTGTCGACTTTCTTTTACTTTGAAGCTGGGGAAATCTCTGGAGCAAATGCAACTGAACGACCACTTTCTGGATTGAATAAAACCCCTCCTCTTCAGCTCGATGTCTGCAGAACATTGGCATTGAGGTGCTCCTTGGAGCCTGACTTGCGCAGCTTGAGGCCCTCAGCGGTCGCGTGAGAGAGTCGAACTGTATTATTCAGAAAGTGGGGTTTTTTTCTACGGTAATTTATTCAAAGTTGGACACTAGAACGGGACTTGTCGGCTCTAAAGCCCAAGCCCTCTCCAACCCAAGCCGAGCTTGCGTAAATTGGCAGGGCCATGAAGCAGGTCAAATGAATATTTTACTTGCGGAGAGAAGGAAGTCGCGAGCTTAGACAAACGTGTATGCGTGCCCCGACGCGGCGCCGGAACACAAGACTAAAAACCGTTCAATCCGGATAGGGGCACCCGGTCAACTGACTCCTGTGGTTCGCCGCCGTATCTGCCGAAAGAACCTTGTTGAAACTAGTGCATGGGCATGTCGAGCACAGAGTTTAGTTCCTGATGATATAACCCGGGGCCAGGGCGCTATGATATGATAGCGAACTTGAATTATAGAATGGCCGTGCGACCGCAACAAATTTTCAGGCTCAGACTGACAGCCGTCTTCCTCCTTGATTCCTACTTGATTCCTATGGTGCCATACCTCACATCTTTGCGCACTCGACGGAGTGGAGTTGAACGGCGGATAGAGGCCATTTTGTGGGTATGAATCTGAGATATAATTCTTACCCAACGTCTCTAACATGGTCGATCTTATTTCAGTTTTTGGAATTTCTCTGAAATTTGGCAGGTCGAAAAAAATCGAGTATTTGGGGTGCATGTATCGGCGGAAAGGTACGAGAATCACCCCAACCCGCATTAAATCAGCGGAAATCAGCCTCGTTGAGTCTCGAGTTGAGCAGTAAACCCTTGGCGTATGTACTCCAATTGAGGCCGCAAATAGGAAATTTTCAACCATTTTTTTTGGTTGCTTCGGTTCAGGACTGTCTATTCTGGTTGGGAACGCAACAGCGCCTGCTGCCGACTGATTCTCAAATTGAGTTATAACACTGAACTGTCTTTCCCGCTTCGGGTTCAACTTTCTTTTGGAAATCCACACCTTTGCCTTTCCATTCGGGATTTTGGTTCATCGGCTGTCGTGTTCTAACATTTATCCGCGTCAAACGCTGTCGACCTCTTAGATGCCGGAGCGAAGCGGAGGTTTATCGGGTCAACAGAAAATGAATTTCAACTGATTGTAACTCTGAGCCAAAATCGTATACACATCAACCAAAAATCTTAGCCGGCCCGCACACACCTACACCTTCCTGAGCGCAGGGAACATCTCCCATCTCACCTCCGGGCCCTTCTTTGGAGCAGGCGGAGGCTTCACATGGCCACCCTTGAGAAGTGCCGCCATCGCCGCCTCCTTCCCTCCCGGAGTCGACTTGATCTCTACCCACTGCCTTGACTTGCGGTTCCGGTGGAAGTCGCCGACACTATCGAACGCAGGGAGAAGCCGGTAGAGTGCGGTGTCAACCAACGGAATGTAGTTCCAATCGTGCGTGAAGATGTAGAAATCCTTTTTCCCATGATTGTCGCATGGACCCGCGATGGTGAATACGAAGGTCTGAGCGTCATATTCTGGGAAACAGGCGATGGGGACTATGCACCCTTGGATGCCGAAGTGGATGCGGATGACTATCGCAGCGGAGAGGAAGCAAACGTCCAAAGGCCGACGAGTGCCGTAGTATTGGATCCAATCGACCGAAAATATGGTGTTCTCGGAAGGATGGGCAGGGACAGGCTCGCGGTTCCATAAATCAGGCTTGATCACAGGTTCGTCTGCAGGAGAAAGCCACTTGTGAGGGAATCCCTTCATATGAGGATACATAGATTGAGAAGTTACTTTGTGGACAGAGTCGTTCGTTTTGGGTGATCTAAGCGTACCTGCGACATGGTTCCGAGCAAGAGGAGGCGGGCAAACAGATGCAATGCTGTCGATAAAGAGCCGACCAGTTACGTCATTCCCATCAAGCTAATCAGATCGGATTGTAACGTAAAATATCTCTTCTATGTCCCTTCTCTTACCGGATTCCAAATCCAACCCTCAAAGTTCTGTACCAGGAAACAAATTGGAAATGTGTTGAAAATGACCTCTTAATAGAGAGTTTGCGATGCAGCCATTCGAGCCATCTGATGGCTGTTTGGTGTTGCGCAAATTGATGGCTAATGGCTCGAATGGCTTTGATACTTGCCCATATTTTTGGAGTCATTGAGTTGCCTCTGAGTCCCTCAGCTCATGTATGCGTGATCAGTCCCACTTACATATATAACAGCCAGATTGTAGGCCTAAAATAGTTAATCTTGTTGAATTTGGAGGTCTCATGCAGTCTAGGGGCATTCCTTAAGCTCCACGTGTGATAACACTCTTTCTAGCAGAAAAGAGTATATACACTGACTTTCTTTCATTAGCCACTCGAGTCGTTAGCCATCAGTTTGCGCAATGCCAAACAGCCATCAGATGGCTCGAATGGCTGCATCGCAAACAGGCTAATTTCCACAACGGCTGGCATGTGGACCGACACTCAGCGTCTTGACTCATCTCCTTGGTTCCTGCCCGGGAACGTTTTATCAGACGTTCCGCGGGATTGTGACTCGCCGACGACATTTTTAGCTTCTCGCTTTTGAGACGCTCATCTTTCACCCCCCGTGTGAAAAGTAAAGTGTGTTGGAATTGACAAGTTTCTCTTCGACACAACTTCGAGGAAGACGAATCAGATGTAGTTGGGCTGGAAGCGCATGGAAGAAAGCCGCCGCTAACGCATCGTGCAAGTATGTGAACGGGCCCATCACGGTGGGGGCTTCCAATATACGCGACGAGAGGACGAGCCTCTCCAATTATGGTATTTGCTTCTCGGTCTGGGCACCTGGCAAAGACGTCCCGCCCCGGTGATCAGGCATACCGGCGATGTAGGCGCTCTGCAGACGACCCCCTCTAGCTTCCTCTAATATTGCATTTAGGGCTACCGCTTGGAAGATGGCACATCAGTGTCGACAGCGCTCACATCCGGGCTCGTTGCGGCGCTCTTGTCAATTGATTCGACGCTGACTCCTGCTCAAATGAAGAAGGAGGTTCAAAGTCTTTCTGTTCAAATACCGGTATTTGCGAAGGGCGAGGCCACCATCGAGGATTACTTATTCAGGTCCCTCCCGCCACGTCCTTGGTAGGCCCTCTGGGGGCGCGTGTCGAACGAGCCATCGTCATAGTGTCCCAAATCTTTTACTAGGCGTGATCGCTTGCTGCGCTGTACACACTGCTTTTACATACTTGGTTTTTTGGTTGTAGTGTTTTGGAAATTCTACGTCATTTGCTATTACCCAAGTCCATCTGAACATAAACCACCCCTTAAAAAATGATTTGTTGTCAGCTTTGATTGAAATGAGGGGCATACTAATAGGCTCGTCCCCATCCATACACTTACCTGCAACTCCTCGAGTGGTCAACCCGTCGATTTCAAGTTCATCGTAGAATTCGTTCGAGGGTAACACGTCAAGGATATTCCAAATGAAAAGCAGAATGACTTGGTTCGACTCCAGCTTGGGTCATGAGCAGGCCGGTCCACCTTTTTTTTGACCTTTTGCACATTCATTCTGTTTTCATGGACAAGATCCAAGCGTAAGGAATAGAGACCTTGTAGCACTTGGTGTGCATCTGCTTCCCATTGTGGGGTACCACTTAGAATTACAGCAGAGGGACCTGGTTCAATTTCCGCCTGAGTCATAGGAATTAATTTAATATTAATTTTTTGGATACCCCCGAGTATGCGTATCGGTCCCTTGTAAGGAAAACGAGACAACGTGACACTTGGTACGCAATTTGATTTTTTCAGTCCTGATATTGGTAGGATCCCTGCGCATGCAGAAAGACCTGCTAAAATTTCAGGCCAGGAAACTGACATACAGAATATACCCAAACACTCGGTGGGGCTGCATGTTCCGGCTTTGTCGTGTAGACGCTCGCTCATGCTCTGTAATGAGATCAATGTTGGTTCTGATTTCAACCGTGGGAGCAAGTGCTGAAATGCAACTCCAATGGATAGTAGCGTTCAGAGCATCCGACAAAAGGAGGGCGTTCGTATCATGGTGAGGACATGACCACTCTGACCTTCGGTCTAGAACCTGCGGTATTCACAGTTGAGACCGACTCCGCTAATCAGAACCTGATCATAAGATGACTATCCCAAGCGAGTCCGATAATGCCGATGGCGTAATTTGCAATTGACTCGAGCTTCTCCCGCGACCACTCACACCATGGTCCAATACTTCGACGAAATCCCCGCAAGCCTAGGCAAGTGGATCGAACAACAGCAAGTCTTTTGGGTCGCGACCGCCCCGCTCTCTGCCGATGGACATGTCAATGTATCTCCCAAGGGCGGCCAAGGTAAGTACCTTCGCCCCGATATCCCAACAAATTCACTCACCGTTAACCCCAGGCATGTTCCACATCGTTAATTCTCGCCAGGTGTGGTATGAAGACCTGACCGGCAGCGGTGTTGAGACCGTCTCCCACTTGCGCGAAAACGGCCGCATTACAGTCTTATTCAACGCGTTCGAGGGCCCGCCCCGAATTGCCAGGCTCTACGGGCAGGGTAAATCTCAAGCGCTGTGAAACATAATATAGTTTAAATTGACCGCAATAATAACAGGGACCGTCTACGAGTTCGGCACACCTGAATTCAACAGCTTCATCCCCCCTGAATCCCGCACACCAGGAACCCGCTCCGTCATCGTCGTCGACGTCCACAAGGTCGGCACGGTAAGCTTCAACAATTCCTTCTAATCATGTGCTGTTTATTGGCTCATCGATCGCCCAACGCCAGTCCTGCGGCTACGCTGTCCCGTTCTTCGACTTCAAGGCCCACCGCACGCGACTCCTCACCTGGGCGCAGAAGAAGGAAGAGCTAGACTGTAAGGCCACCGAAGGTGCTACACGCGAGGAATCCGGTCTCGTGGAAGGCCTGAAGCGCTACTGGAACACGAAAAATCTCAGGAGCCTCGACGGCCTAGAGGGTCTGACGGTCGCGCCGTACACCTCCGACCCCTTTCCGGTGAAAGATCTCAGTTACAAGCCCGATAATGAGACGGTGAAGAAGGGGCGACTCGGATCCCATATTATGGGCATGCACGGTGTGGAACACCTCCTAGTTGGATTCTCCTTGGGCGTGATCGTCGCGTCTGTTTGGATGCGGATGTCTCAGTGAAGGCTTTAATTACTTAATTCATGCGGTCCCTCCAAGCCTCCAAGTTGTACTATATCGAAACGGAATATAAATCAGGAAATACTTTTTAAAAATATTAGAAAACCATCACAACCCAGCCTGCAATCGAACCAGGTTATTCTGCCTCAATATAAGTACAAAAGGTCATTGAAAGCAGATACATACAAGGCCTACCGGGTCTTATTCTTCGACAGGTTGCCCTCTCCACAAGATATATGGGAGGTTGAAAATTTTGGTTATGACCCAGTCTAGAATCGAACCAGGTCCCCCTGCTTTAATTCGAAGTGGCACTCAACAACGGAAACAGATGCACACCAAGTGCTACAAGGTCTCTATTCCCTAAGCTTTGATATTGTCGAAATGACTGAGAAACTGTCACTGAGTGGAGAAGGCCAAAAAATAAATGAAGTAGTTGCCCATGACCCAGCCTGGAATCGAACCCGGTCCTTCCGTATTAATGCCCCGATACTATCTATCCACTAATGGAAAATAGATGCACCCTGAGTGCTACAAGGTCTCTGTTCCTTCGTTTAAATCTTGTCTGAAGTGGTGGAAAATCTTTGACGAGTGAATGCAAACGGCCAAAAAAAATACAAAACCCTGGGCATGACACAGACTAGAATCGAATCAGGCTTCTGCTGAACGTTGAACCGTCGATAAAAGAGGGACGCATAACAACCACTGGGTCTTGTTTACCTACCCTACTACCTTGAACTGAGCTGGTAAAAATTAGCAGAGGACTGAGAGTTAAAAAATGTACGTGCCTGGAATTGAACCAGGTCCTTCTGCCTCAAGTTTTGTGGAGGTCAAACCAGTACCATTATCTGTAATAAAATCAGATAACTCGCAGTAAAACTATGTACTGCTGGTGCTTGTTTCTCTCCAGTTTGTACATGAGCTGTAAAACTTTTAAGTTGGTACTCCTCGTTGCTGCCACAAAGTCGCAGTTTTCCTATAAGAAGGCAAATATGGGAATACCCGTCCATCCTTCTTAATCCGCAGACACTGAATCGATTCATGCAACCACGGACAACCATCCTCTACAATGACTCGTCCCACACAAGCACCGCGTTTGCTTCTTGCTCTTGTTCTTCTTGGACCGCGTCTTCTCTCTATATCGCTTCAACTCCCATTCCGTCTGGTGCGCAGGGTTATAATCGAATGTGAGCTCCGTAAATGCAGGAATGTGTTTGGTCGCAACTAATGCCAGGTACGGCATGTTGTCCTGCACACAAAACCACATGAACGATCGAAAATACGGATGATGGGTCAAATTAGCTACCTCAGGCATCGTATCGTATACCACCGAGATTATTTGGAGATTGGGGCTACATGAATGGCTGTGGGAAGGAGGTGGTAGCATTAGAAGAAAACCCGCAAGTTTGGAAAAGGTTGAATACTTGATAAATCGAGTCCAATTTCCTGGAAGAAAAAAAGAATCGACTATGAGGGTGCACTTGAAAGAGGAAGACATGTCTTACCACATCCATACGCGTCTACACTATATGCATTTTCCGGGGGGTCCTCGTCTGGCTCCTCGTTGACGTCCAGATCGAAACAATACGAAGCCCTGCTGCCCGACAATTTGTCCGCCTCTTCTCGCCGACTGGCGAAGGCCATCATCAGTCAGCATTGCATCAGCTGGAAATGAAATAGACCTGCATTAGAAGTCTGCGGATATGTATATTAGATTAAGTCGAGCTGAACCGTGCATGGATCCAAGAAAATAAATACATACCCAGTATAAAGCCCACCACCCGTCCTCGCTCCAAGTCAACAGGAATCCTCGCACCCCACCCGCGTTTCTCGGTTTTGAATATTTGGACCGGAATTTGCCGCGGCAACTGCGCTACACGATTTGTACATTTGGGGGGGCATTCACATGCCTACGGACGCTCGCTCTAGTTGCATTTATTGAAAGAGAAGGTGACCCACTTTGTTACATTCGATAATTTCCGAGTCCGTGCTGAAAGTGAAGAGGCCCTGGACGCACATATAAGAACCCCACATCACGAATTAGTATTATGGACCAAACCTGAGGAGTGTATGCCGGCCCGGCCTCGAGGGTCGCTTGGCAGGAACATCGACGCGTGTTGTGGCAACCCAGCTTGCCACGACACCGGCACCCGACCAGGGGACTCGTTTCTGCGATCCCAACTTCACTGAAGCGCCGCGCCCGTCAGCATAACAAAGACGCGCATCAAACAAACACGTACAAGAGGTAGCTCCGCTCGACGTACGGGAAGAGAATCCCAATGCCGGGTGGCACCTCCTCGTCGTCGACCTCGTTGATGAACTCGATGCCAACTGCACCTGCTTCGCGGGCAATCTTGTTCCATTCGTGCTCGATTATCTCGCGGCTGGTGTGCAATTGATCAATCAAACGCGAAGCGCAATGTGACGTCGAAAGCTTACCGAGTCCTAAGAACTGTGTCTGACTGAGTGACAAATAATGGTGGTCGAGTTTCATCGGGCGATGCTGAAAGCAGTGGCGGCGTGTCGTTCACTGCAGACGGAGCTGGTGATTCTTGCCGTTTGTTCCGTTTAAGCCGTGCAGATTCTCGTCTTTTCGGCGGTTGTTCTACATTTTCTACAAGTTCGTGCTGAGAAATACTGTCGAATACATGTTCCTCGGCCGAACTGGATGCGTCTGAAACACCAGCGACAATAGTGTCCCCTGTGCTGATCAACATCCGGAGGGGGCCCGAAAAGATTCCACACACCTCCGAGGCTACTTGGGGTGATTTTAGACGCCTCCAAGATAACTTCAATCGTCTGATCTTCAGCCGTGATAGATCGGCACTCTCGCAATATGCGCAAGTCAGAATAAAGGCCCGGCCCGCTAGATAATAGCGCCAGCCCACCCGTCAGGTGCGTCTTCCATGCCCCGATCAGCAGCCCCAGGATCGAGATTATTCTCGCTTCCCGGAGCATCCTCCTCGTCGCGTTGACCTGGATTGCCTGCTGCAGCGGATTGCTAGAAGACCGCTGAACCGACTCGTGCAATTTCCATGCCGCCAGTGACTCGGTTCGCCAGTCCTGGTGCAGCTGTTCCAGAGAAGTGATGGTGCTCATTTGACGCGCCAGAAAGCCTCCTGACTCGTGTTTGAATGTTGAGGGTGGAAAATAAATAAAGGAGCCTACCGACAGTCTCTTTCCGCCCGCGTTCGGCCTGCTGGACAATGCCGTCTCTCCAGGTCATAAAATTCCGCGCGAAATTCCAAATGATATCGTCGTCATCTTGCGGTGGACAGGGCTCTGGCCACGAGCGTATTAGTGTTCCCAGCCAGTTTGCGTCCGCCGTGTACAAAGCAGTTTTTAACCCTTGCAGCATCACTTCCGGGGTATCGCTGGTCGAGGGTCTGGCGACACGAGGAGATTCTATTATCATCGGGGGCACAGGGATCACCACAGAGTCGGTGCCCTCGGCCGATGCGGCATTAATCACCGCAGAAGCAGGACCCACTTGTGGACCGTTTTCCGCCGGGGTATCGGGGTTGACCGGCGTCGCTACAAGAAAGAAGCAATCCTCATCTACCCCCAGCTAGTCGAATTTAAGCTGTGTGTCAGCAAATAAAACCTCCAAATGCGTACCGTTTCAACGATTCGGTCGTCCTCGGAAAGTCGCGTTCCATTAAAGGCAAAGTGAAGGCAAGCTATAAAAAGTTAGGAGGAGGGTATCCGTAGAATACCGAGGTGACTACCTGGGTCTATCTGCGCAGTTGCCTACAAGGAGAAGGTGAGAATCAGGTTAAAATCAAAGTAAGAAGATTTACGCCGTAAGCAGTAAAGAGGGTCGAAAATGTTACGAATACATCGGCAGGATCCACAGTGAAAAATTGAGAACCTAGAGCCGGCTTCAATGAGGTGCTTTGCGACCTCCAACGGAATGCGTACGAGAATTTGGATGGAGAATGGCAATCTTTAAGACTGCCACGCAATTAATCATGTCTTGGTCCTTCATTTCCAGCTTTTTGTTTCCAATTGAGCAAGACATTATTTTTTTCGAGGTGATTTGATTGCTCGCCTACCTCAAGAGGCGTCTCTGAGTCTTCCAGCCATCGTTGATGGTATGAGAAGGCGAGAGAGCCTAGAATAACGTCGTGCTGAGTCACCGACAAAATAAAATAAAATTGGGTGGCAATACCTTTCTTCTTCCCAAACAGTGCCTTCGCATTCGAAATGAGCGCGTATAGTCGTGCCGTCTGGAAATGGGACTTGCCTCTACATGCCGGAACACCAGACCCAAGTTTTCAGTGGTCTTGTGAGTGATGGAAACCTCGGACGCTGCTGCAGAGGGTCCACGTCACATATGAAAGCGAGCGATAAAGAGTAACAAAAACCTACGCTTTAGGGCGTCTGGATAGGAAAAAATCAAGGTAATTTCACCAAGGACCCTCCGGAAAGTGGGCATCGGTGAGTGACCAATGGCAGCGTGACACATCATTCGTGCACACAAACGCCGATCGCCGCGTATCAAAATTTCGGTTCAAGTTCAAAAGCTTTGTTGAAGGTTAGTATGATTCAAAGCAAAGCAGGAGGAATGGATGAAAGCTTACTTTTGACTTTTTAAAATGGTAGGACAATAATATGGGAAAGATCCAATTTGTGGTGGCGTCCGCTGTCGAGTTGAACTTGAAACAATGACTCCCGTCTGAGTCTGACAGGCAAAGTCCAGGCAAGATATTTGATCCAATTCTGCGAGTATATCGTGATAATTCAACCATTCAGCTGGTTTTTTGTGGTCAGTGTTCCGATCTTCATGGAACATCACACGATGAAGAAATGTGGCACTGGCAGCAGTCATGATCAGTCATGGCAAAACCCTGGTGAATGATTAATTTCCGGTCAAGAACCTCAGAACTCCCTGGCTGAGATTAACAGAAGGTGTTCATACCGATTCGGCGAAACTTTCATCACAGCAACGCAAGGGATCCGGAATTACTTATGTGACCAGGAGATATTTAAAAACTTACCAGAAAAATGGTAAATTTAGTCTCAATAAAGACCATCCATGAGCTATACATGTGCAATACCTTGACTCAACCGGTTGGCTGGGCGAAACCCAGGTCCCTCGAGGCTCGATCAACCCTCGATCGTTGTTTTGGAGTCACTGACCCGTGCCGCCCGTGCGTACGTGTCCAGGCATGAAGTCACGATATTTCAATATTTGGGAAATGAAAAAAAAAACTGCCTTCTTTGTCTTGGCTTCCAGGGGACATGAGAGTTGAATCCGAGCTAGTTGTTTGGTTTGAGAGACGAAGACAAGCATCGTTGACCACGTGGGAATGACATCAGACCTGTTGATCTTTATTGTGATCGGAGCCTGTTGGCTTCACTCCGGTCCCTGTTCTGCATTTCTTTCATCCCTCTGCTTCCTGAACCCTCTCCTTGCAAGGACAACTGTATCGCTGGATAATCCTCTATAATCCCTCAAGCAGAGTCATTTCTTATAGAGGCTCTTGCGCATAGAGGTTCTCTGCCAAGATGATGAAGCATCTCTCGATAAAGGATGCACTCCTGCCTCAGCCTCCAAGCTTCTACAAGAAGAAGAACTATGAAGTTCACGAAGTCCTAGGGAACGGTACTTTCGGAAAGGTCGTGGTGAGACCTCCGAAATCACGTCGCCTTTATTCAATGTCTCACGGAGCTATCAGCACGCGGTTTGGCAGGTTCCCCTCGAGCAGGCGGCCCTCGCTGAACATGGAGCCGCTTTGGACGTACCGGAGGACTCGTCGAAGCTATCCCGAAGCGCCTCGAAGAAGTCGCAGAAGTCGCGTTCCCGATCGCCTTCACCGTCTCCTACTGCTGGAAGCATCCTCAAGAAAGATGTGGCATTAAAGCTGATCCCGAAGAAGAAGGTCAAAGGGAACGAAGCGAGCGTTTTTGCCGAAATGGAGGTTTTAAAGGGCCTGGATCATCCTAATATCGTATGCGACCTTCTGCACGCGTTCCTTTCATACTGAATGTCTTTGCAGGTAAAATTTTACGAGTGGTTTGAGTCACGGTCAAAATACTACCTGTCCTTTGAACTAGCCGTTGGCGGAGAACTGTTTTACCGGATACAAGAGATAGGAAAATTCACGGAGAAGGACGCTGTCGAGGTCGTTAGGTGGGTCCCGATCCTGGTCCCTGGTTTTTACTCAGTTACTTCCTAGGTCCATACTATCGGGCGTCAAATACTTGCACGACAATGATATCGTCCACCGGGATCTGAAGTGTGTGTCCTGATAACCTTCACGAATTCTACTGATCGTGTGATTTGCAGGCCAGAGAACATCTTGTACCGAACGAAGGACCCTAAGAGCGACATTGTTATCGCGGACTTTGGGATGTGCGGAACATTGCCTTTCTTTGGAATATCAAGCTTATGTGACCCTCAATAGCGCAAAGCATCTGCATACTTCTGACGAGCAACTGACCTCGCTTGCCGGGAGCCCTGGGTACGTCGCGCCTGAGGTACTCGGCAAGACAGGCCACGGAAAGGCAGTAGACGTCTGGTGCACTGGGTACGCCTCTCCATCACCAATTATTGCGTACTGACACTTGCGCCGGTAGAATCATCACATACGTCTTGTTATGTGGTTACTCGCCTTTTCGCGCTGAAGACCAAGCAACACTGCTGAGGGAGACGATGGAGGCCAAGATCGAGTTCCATACAAAGTATTGGAAGAACGTCTCTGAAGAAGGTCCGCCCAGTTTGTATCCATCGCCAACGCTATTCTTATCCCCGCACAGCCAAGGCTTTCATAAAGCGCTTACTGAGCCTCGACCCCGCTCATCGGCCAACCGCAGAAGCCGCGCTCGCTGACCCCGTACGTGTATCCCCTGTCCCCTTCATCTCTCTTTGAGCTGACGACGCCCGCCGGTGTAGTGGCTGACGACGCATGAGCCGTCGACGGAACACGACCTTGCTGTCGGGCTGCGCGAGAACTTCGACGCCAGGGCCCGGTGGAAGACGGCTATCGCTGGCGTGCGCGTAGTGGGGCGGCTCAACAGCGGCCTCGCGCGGAAGGCCTCGTCGTCCGCCAGCAGCGGCAGCAGCGGTGGCTGGGCGGGGATCAGCGACGATGAAGACGAGGAGCGTCTACCCTCGCCCTCCCTCAAGTCGCCTGCCCCGGGGTCGAATGCAAATGTGCAGGTTATCCCGCCGGAGGCGGAGCCTCTGATGGTGGACGAGCCCGAGTCGGATGTGAAGGAAGAGAAGGCAGCGGCGAAGCGCAAGGAAGATGAGGAAGAGCTGAACATGCCTGGCTCGTTTGACCTTTCAGGCCCGCCGACCGCAGAGGGGGAGACGAGCTGGGGAGATATGCTGCGAAAAATGCATCTGAAGCAATGACGAACTCTATTAATGTGTACTGAAACGGAGGATACTATATGTATTTTATGTAGAACTCGGATCTATTTGTTATTACCGGAGGAGGAGGTTTGCTTGTGCGGTCCTGGTTTCATTCTCGTTGCTCCAGACAAATTGTGGGCGATGGAGACGTGGGAAGTTATAACCAGGCTGAGCGTCGACAAGAAAATAACCTGTCGGCGTTTTTTTCATGCCGAGTCTTAAGTCAAGATGGCTCAGGGTTGGTACTGTATATTTGGAGCATTCTCATCGCTGTTCGAACTAGAAACCGCCGAACAAGTGCTTCAGTCCGAGGATGGTCGGATTTGCTATGTATTTTCGTTTTGAAGATGGCGGACCGAGAATTGCCAATTGGATATTTGTGTATTCGAAGTCGCGGAAGCGCTTCAAATCGAATCAGCACGAGTTTTTTTTCTGTGAGAGGATTGCCGGCTCCTGGCTACTTGTAAGCGTAGGGGGTCGATTGGTATTCTTATTCTGGACCACTGAATCTGACTGAGGAGACAGTCTTAATTTTCTGTCGGCCATCAAACTATTGTTCCTCCCATTGAATCGGTTAGATCCCAACCGATTGACGATAGAAAAGGTTCCGTCCGTCAAATTGAAAATCAATTCTCGGGTGACACAATGCCGAACTAATGGCCATACGCTCCTGAACGGCCAAGTTTTGAATTTGAAATTTTCGTTTGGATATCGAATGAAGATGAATTAGGAGGATACACGGCTTGCCGACTAACGCTCAAAAGCAAGTTTTCTCCGAGTCAGAAATTTGCCAATTGCAAATTTGGCATGAGATTACGCAAGTAGCCAAAGAGTTTGCTCTAGTCTGGTGCAGCGAAAAGCCTCGAGAAACAGTGGAATCCACAGGAGAAAATCAGGAGAGGCCCTAGAATGAAGAGGATGATATTTGAAAATTTTGAATCGTTCAATACGGATGAAACAGAAAGGGATGCCGAGCGAAACAAACAAGACCAAATATATATCGCTTCTCTCCTGACCTTCAAGGCCAATTTAAGGCGGCATATAAGAAATGTCCCAATCACTTACCGTGTCTATGCGGACCACGCCGGATCTCTCCCACCAGAGGCGCCAGAATCGTCACCGCTGTCCTGAATCCCCCAGGTACGATTCACCGTCGAATTTCCCCCCAGCGACTCATCGAGTGCGCAGGTGTCTTTTCGCCATGTGTACACACGCAACCCCCCAAATTGGATGTATCGTCGACCCAATTGATATTGTCCTTCTCAAGAACCAGTCTCTGAAACCCCAGAGCTACCGGTGCGTCGCATCTCGACATGCGCGTCTATCTCACTCACCTTGCCCCAACGCAGCTACACTCCTTACAGATATGTACCACAACTTCCCCAAGAGATTATTGACACTATCGTGGACAACATCGAAGACATGGCCTCCTTCAAGGCGTGCTCCCTCGTTTGCTGGGCATTTGTACCGGCTAGCCGGACCTATATTTTTCGCGACATTTCCCTCTGCATGGTAAACGACGCGGCGCACAAACTACACGCGATGCTGCTACGGTCGCCGTACATCGCTTTGTACATTCGAGACTTGACGATTTATCGATCTCACGATCCAAAATTGTGGATGCCGCCCGGCAGCCCGTTGCCCGCAGTTCTCTCGATGCTTCCCCACATCAAACGCTTCTCGTTATTCGCTTGCTGGGGGGACTGGCTAGATGTTCCTCCCCCTCTCGCCTCTGCCATCGAGCGTCTCATCTCCTCTGGGACATTGGACCGCTTACACATTCTCACTGCTTCCAATATCCCGGCCGCGCTCTTGCAAAGCGCCCTCTCTTTGCGGGTCCTTTCCTTGTTCCATGTCGGCGTGAATCCTACCGAGAACCCACGCATATTTCATCTCCCCCCGACTCGGCCTGGGGCGGCCTCCTCCCCGGAATACCTCAACTTGTCGCTGGACGGCAAGGTTGGGAAGATTCTGGAACACATGCAGGCGGCCGGCTCGACACGGTTCTCCAATGTCCGGCGACTCGCTGTCAACCCCATTCCGAACAGCAAGAACAGCCCTCAAAATTTTGCGAGGGTCCTGAGCGCAGTCGAGACCACTCTCGAGCGCTTAGACATCCAATTCCACGAATGTATGTTATTTTAATGGTGATTTCCATCTCCGTCCACTGACTGTTTTGCAGGCCACTTCGAGCAGTTTAACGATTCAGGGTTTGACACTTCACGCCTCAGGCTGCTGCAGACGGTCCAACTACATATCATCATGGAGGATCCATGCGTCACCATCCCTCACTACCTTCCTACCGCCGTCAGCCAACTCCGCAGGAAAAACCCCCTCCTCGAGAGCCTCACCTTCGTCCTCTACCTCCCAAACATCGCCGGCGCAGAGATCCCCGCCGCTGGGACCCTCGCGCTCCTGTTGCGTGCCCTGGACGCGGAGCTCGGGGGCGGTGACGGTGTGGGCTTCCCAGCGCTGCGCGAGGTGCACTGGAAGATCATCCCTGAGTGCTCCCCACCAAACCTCGTCCCCGACTACGCATCGTTCTTCCGGGCGAACCTCTGCCGCACGCTCAACAGCGGCACCCTGTCTATCGAGCAGGGCTACCGCGTCCGCGGCGCTGCTGTCATGCCGCTGCTGCCTTACACGAGCGTCTGGCCGAAGAAGGGGTAGTCTTGGGCGGCGTTTTCCTCTATCGGACTCGTTGGTTACCATGGGATATTCGGTATCACGCTGTCCATCGGCATATTGTATGTACTTGTAATCTACTCCTCCGGACCCTACCCTCCGTCTAGATTGTATCGTCGTTCTTTACTCGCTTTCATTGCTACTCGTCGTTCGTTACGTTATCTCCTATTTATTTGCGAATTTTATTGGGTTTATACATACGATATACGTTTGATGGCATCATTAGAGGCTTATACTGGCCTATAGCGGCAATGAGCTCGAGAGTTCCAAATCTTTGCAAAGACCTTAGACTCATGGACTCGGAAGATTCCACGTGATCAAACGCGCCGCTTTTCAGAGTCGAAACACAGATAAACAAATCTGGAAGTATGTCCTGCCAGCGGCACTCTTTGATCTTAAAAATGCGCCTTCTCCCTCGATTCACCTACAGATATTCAGAAGCCTTGGAGAATAGAAATATACCCCGTTTTGAAAGCGGCTCCCTCCGCAGGTTGCTTAGTTCCGGGTAAGCGCCTGCCATGATAAATAAAGTACGACGGAGTCAGTACTTTCATGGATATATGCGTGAAGGGTTGCTTGATCATGACTGGTGTTCCTTGTTGGCGCCACGGTCGGAGATTAGATGTTATTCAGGACAATGCGATTAAAAAAGAACCGAGAACCTGGGGTCTAGTAGATGATATGGCTTCAATTTATTTCCGTAAATTTCAGAGTCGAGACAGTTATGCAGGCCTACCTTGACTGCTGAAAGACAGTTTCCATACATTCCCCGCCCTGTAAAAATTATCCGGACGAGACTTGCGGCGATCTGACGCGGGAGAGCGTTAATGGCGGGCGTCACTACGGAAATAAACCTATTCAGTTTCAGACTCTGACAGACGATGGTGCGACCATTGCGACATCTGTCGACAGGCTGTAAATGCGGGTCTGATTTAAGCTCAAGCGCTGTTATAGTAAACAAGGTTACAAGTAGAGAGAATAGCGCTGATAGCCATCTCGAAACTCGGCCTTTGACTTGGCTTTGGCTGCAATAATAATTGATTAATGAGCCCCATGTCTTGTCCGCAGATCCCAGGATTCGGTCTAGGAAGGTTCTCAAAGGCTGTCGAAACTCTATCAACACAACCGAAGCCAGCATTGCCGGTTGAGGTATGTCAAAAAGCTCGATTGGCCCATGAGTCTCTTATTCGAATCGCTGTCAAGAAAATGGGAAACAAAATACGGATTGTGTTCCACTGCAATAATAAATAATCTTAAGAAGATCTGCTTGCAATATAAGCGAGGAACTCAGTGGACTGAATACAAGAAAACACTTACTCTGCTCTGAGAGCCGCGAAATAAGCTGAGGAATACTTAGAATCCACAAACTCGTCCAATTTGATCATCTTCTCGCCAGCGAAATGGAAGGTGACCATGTACTCGTTGTCGTATTTCTTCCCAGACTTCGACATACCGTCTGACTTGAGCTACAACAAAACATCAACGAACTGCTCATCGATCAAGAGATCTGCACCGACGTGAAATACGACTTTATCTGTGCCATGGGTCACATCCAGCGGATCCAAGTACTACCGCCGTATCGTCAATGTCAGTTCAGAAGGAATCGGGATCCAATCCTCACCGTGACTTTCTCGAAAACCGTCAAAAGGTTGTATTTCAAGACCCCTATAAACTCTTCCTTCCCTCTAGTCTCCTTGCCATCGGGAGGATTTATCGTCGCGGGGAAGTACTGGTGCCTGAAGTCAGGCGAAAGGAGCTCTCCCAGAGAGACCCAGTCAAGAGCATTCAAATGCTTCAAAAATGCATGAGCGTTTTCAAGCTGCTTGGCATGGGTGGTGGACTCGGACATGGTGGAAAGGGTTCAAGGGATGTCCTTTGATAAGAACTCTCCCAGGACCGGCTTTAGTTGCCGTTTGTCAGCGGGCCATACCGACTAGCTCAGGAAGGTGATGCAACAGGCGGGTCGTACCGACTCGGAAACAAAACCGTCGAACTTCATTGGGACGGACGTATGCGCAGGAGGTTGAGTTCTATTCAAGTTTAACAAGCGGGTGCTCTCAGTCTTTTGGTCGGAATGGCTGGAGGGAATGAGCGCTTATATTGACAGCTGCACTTGCATATGATAGACAACATCTGCACAGCGCTTGTAGACAAGGCTTCAAGTTTCTTAGTTCAAGAAATAGGAAATATATAAGAAGGACGGGAAGACGGGAAGTCCTTGGTGCCGGTTGATGCTGTTCTAAAATCCCCGAGTCTCTCTGACATGGGCGACAACTTGAATAAGTTGAACTTTGAATAGTCGGAGATATTTAAATTTACAGCGCAATAAACCTACAGGAATTTCAATACCTCAGAGGTGCCCACCACGTCCGCTATATCGCCATCCAAGTGAGCCATGGCAACATTGTGCACCGTCTCAGCACTCCAAGCTTTGCCTTCCTTACTATCGCCTTTGATAGCCCCTTCGAACTCGGGAATCCCAGCCGCGTATGTCGCACACGCATCTCCCACAACAACTACTGGCATCCCAAGATCGTAGCCCGAGCGTGCAGTCGAGCTGACACAGTGCGGCGAAGACTGCCCTACAAGGATGATGGTCTTGATTTTCTCGGCGTCCAGTACATCCTTCAGGCTCGTTGTACTGTCGGTGACGAGGTGTGCGCCAAATGCGGAGCTTCTATCGTACTTGCGTAGGACGAGCTCTCCTGCCTGGGGCTTAACATAATCTTGTGGAAGCACGCCATCGGGGTGGGTCTTCTCGTTCCAAGGCGATTCGCCTTTGGGATCCAACTTTTCAGTGTCTATGTGATGGATATGGATGACGGGCAGCTGTTTGGCCCGAAAGGCAGCGAGGAGAGCGGTAATATTGGGCTGCAGGTTGGGCGTTGATCTCTCGCGTTTTAGAAACGATGGATAGATGAACGCTGATGGATATGAGCAAGTGAACAGAACTTCGGGCCAATTTATAGACCTTGCTGCACATCGATTACAATGAGGGCAGTGTTGGGGAGGGCGGGAGCTAAATATGGGGAAGACATTTCTCTCAGCTTCTTCGATGGAGTAGAAGGTTGGGTCTATATATGATGGAGTACCCGAGTCATGCGCCACAAGAGTGATAACAATCTTCGTGCCTCGGTTCCGCTCCTGTATTAATAAGCCCCTATCTCATCATTGTTGTTTCTTGTTGATTTATAGTTTCAGACGCGGTCAAATCACGTGCTCGTCACCATGCGCCTTCAGTCAGCTGTTCCTGCCTTCAGTCCACTTTGTCACCATGAGTACAGGGCCAAGTACAGGGTACTTGCAACCTACGTCGCAGAAACCTTTCCTCTGCTTTACCCCGAGTTTGACATGTTGTACAAAGCGGCCACCTGGTATTTTCCGAAACCTACCGAAACTGTGGGATCCGACCAGATCCGCCTCCACTGACCATTGTGAGCATGGACCCTTTACCCGTCTCCCTATTATCCTTTCTACGGCAGGCAATTCAGGTAAAGTGCTATTTGTGAGTTCGAGACAAGCTCGAGATCATCAGCATGTGGCGTAGATCTGTTCTGCATACTTCGGCGGCACCTGGTGCTTTTTCATGCGTGTGTCTCATCATCTTCGGTATCTTCTTAACACGGTTTGAAGCCCTGCGGAAAGACATCTCAGTTGGAGATGATTCAACTTTCAAGCTTCACTGCTTCTCCATGGCTGATTACCACGGAGTATTCCGTATATTCAGCATATTTTCAGTCTCCTTCCGCGATTCGTCTGTGCTCATAGTTCGAGAAATTCATTTGTCTCTGACGGAAATGTATTGCTATGAGTTACGATCTCATATGCCGTTTCCCAGAACGGCGAATTCACTTGACGTTCCCATGGATATGTGGGTCTGCCGTTTTCAAACACTCATTTTATGTGGACTTCTCACGACCCCGAGGCATATATCAAGTTGGCTGCTATCTCTATCTCGCCTTTCCGCCCACTATTACTCTCTCCTTGGATTCGTTGCCCTTCGGTTCAAATGCGTTTAACATCCGAAATGATTCTTCAGTCCCGAGACACGATTGGAGACGTGCCACCGGAACTAATTGTAAGTCATTCGTTAAAGCGATGGGCAAAAAAATGTGAAGATTCGGTCTTGTAGGGTGCCTCGACAGCATTGGCGGGGTCGAAGTTGTACTTGTTCGTGAGTCCGTGATAATTTTTACTACCCTGTCTTCCCTAACCGGTTGCAAGGGCGGCTCCCTCGCGTCTGCTCCCGATCCAAAACCCCTATCTGAATTATACGCGCTTGATCTCGAGCTTTGGAAGTGGGAAGCGATAATACCGGCCACTGGAGATCCAGTTCCAACTGCGCGCTACTTTCACACAGTTGATATATGTGCGTGGGTTTGATGACTTTCGCACTGCATCGGATCTGATTCTGATACTTGTAGGGAAGAACCATCTGGTAATCTGTGGAGGTCTGGGCGCGCAAGGCAGTTCAGAACAGTTGCAGGTCCTCAACGACGTGCAACTGTACAATCTGTCGACGCGACGCTGGTTGCGGTCTCCTCGCGTTCCCGCAGTGTCGCGCTTGGGACCCGTCCCACGAGCACGACACGCGCATTTGTCCTGCGTCTCGTCGAACCAACTGTTCATAATTGGCGGAAAAGACTTCTTTGGCGAGATATTGGATGATGTCTGCGTTTACGACCTCGCAAAGAAGGAATGGATCCACAGACAGTACTCTCCGATTCCTAGGCTCGAAATGACCCACTCCTTTGCCGCTAACTCTCAATGGCATGTTCGCACACCACCACCGGATCCACCTCCGTCTGGAAAGCCTGATAATTTAGTGCGTCCAACCCCATTGTCGTATTCTGACCGGGCGACAAACAAATCACCTTGCGACATTTACTTATACAATGTGCGCCACAAAACTTCACCTGTATATTCCAGTAATGCTCATTCGTCATGACAGGCCGACCACCTCCAACGAAAACTCGAGATACTTTCTCCATCACCAGACGGGGCAGTCCGCATGAAACTGCCCCACCTGGTGCGATCGCCCAGCTACCCTTCCTTCGCTTTCCCAGCGGCACGATTTTGGGAAAGACCCTCATTCTGCAGGGAACTCTCTGCCCGAGAACACCGAGCATGGCTTTTTGATCTGGACGCTCGACCTGGAGACCAACCGTTGGACCCGTATCGAAACTGGAGAGCTCCTAAATAACGGGTCGTGGGCAAAGGGCTACCTTTGGCACGAACAAAGCAAATTTTTCGTTTCGGGAAACACGGGGGAAGCTTCGTCGATGCTGCGACCGACTTGTTCTGGCTGGGACATGGTTGCCGTCGTGGATTTGGAGGCGGCGCTGGGGATATATCAACCGCCGGTGCTGCGTTGGATGCGGCCGGTCAAAGGCAGGGGCTTGCGGCGCTCGCTGAGGGCAAACGGACCGACTTCGACTTTCTCTGTGAGGACGGGCGGCGGATTCCATGCTCGCGGAAAATCATCGTGGAGCGGTGGTCCTGGTTCCGGGATCAACATGCGCGGTTGCGAGGTGCCGACGACAGTGCGAAGCACCAGAAGCGCGCGGAGATCACGATTATGCAGACGGGTGCGACTTTGGCGCAGTCGTACCCGGTCACGATGGCGTTGCTGCAGTACTTCTACTCGCTGGCGCTGGGGACACCGCTGCAGCGCGCGCCAGCGGTGCTCAGTTACCTCATGCTCATCTCAACGGAGTTCGAGATCCCCCACTTGCGCGCCCTAGTGCGGCACGCGATGCACGTTGCGCTGAACGAGACCACGGCGGAAGGTGTTTATGAGATCGCGGCCTCCTGTGGATGTCGCAGTCTGCAGATCCGGTGAGGATGATGAATTTCTTCCTGCGAAAACTGTGAACCTGATGTTTTTATTCCCAGGGCCTTCAGAATTCATACCGAAAGCAAAGTACGGATTAATAAATCCTTCCATTCCAATCCGTCGCTCAATTCCATCTCTAGGACAAAAAGAGGAGCCAAGCTAACTCGACAATGCCGCAGAAAACCGGTCGCGCGCGGTCGAATTCAGAGGGCACTCGGTTGAGCACGCGTTCCGGACGTTCCGCGGGCGTGAACGCCGCTGGTTTCCGTCGAGTGCTTTCACCCGCCCATTATATCTTACAAACAATGCGGCAGCCAACATCGAAACCACTGCTCCTCCGCAGGTACCTCGACAAATCCCACCACTCCCTTCCTCTATTGTGATCACCAGGTCGTCAGATCCATTGCCAAAGCCGAGGCGTGGGCGGGAATTCAGCCCGCCGAACAAGTCTCAGCATGAACTCAGCGCTGACGTGCTGACGGGCAATCGCCCGACGGAGAAGACGATAGAGCCGTCTACAGACGCAATCTCCCTGCAGAAAAAACGGTCGCAGTCTGTTGGGTCGCGGATTCCACGTCCGGTATCGAGGTTGACAAGGGAAGCGCATCCGCTTGACTCGGAAATAAAGGCGAGTGCGACTACAACGACGACGGTCCCGGTGCCCGCCATTCCCAGTGCGACTACAATGACGACCGCAACGGTTCCGGAGCCCGCCATTCCCATTACAAGCACCGACAACACAACAACATCCTCATGGAAGGGATCGAGAGTGTTTGCTCGTTGCCTTTTAACCCACAATGCTCGAAAGGTAGAGGGTCCTAAACCACAGAACAGAGAGAGAAAGGCGCAGACAACTGCGGTCGCAGCGACCGCGAAAGGGGCAGAGAATACACAAAATAAACTTCGTAAATAATGCTGTAGTCTCCGATATTTATTTTTATTGTTGAACGCGGGGACCTTGTGCTTAAATTTCGGCTCGGCGTCATTCAGCCTTTTTCAACACGCAATTTCTCCGGGAAAAACGTCGATTATGACAAGCTATCAGCAAGATGCGTAACCTATATCTGTTGGTTTTTCTTCTTGGGCAAACTGGATAAGACCATTCGTTCATTGAGTATCAATTCATCGAAACGACTGGGCCACTTTACATTTTCGCTCTAGCCGCCCGGTTGTCCATCTCCTTCAAACACTCATTCGCAGCCTCACATGTATCATTGACCTCATCAGCCGTCGGACGTTGCGCTATCCGCTCCACCTCGGCCCTCGCTCTGTTTCTCAACTCATCCGGCACATAATTCAGCAGGAACCAGATCAGATGTTCCTCCCACCAGGCATCGTCCCCCGCCGCAGCACCTCGCGAATGGGATCAATCGCGACCGCCGGAAAGCGCGCGAGCTGCATGAGGCAGCCGTCGAAAGGCGGCCAGTTTGAGTCCTGCAGCCACTCGAGCAGCCCCGGGACGAACGGGCGCATCTCTTCCGGCGTCTGCACCAGCAGATCGAGGCTCCGGAAGGCCATGTGGTCGAATTTGTCACGGGGGACCCATGCCTGCGATGCGTCGAGGAACTCGAGCATTTCTGCGCTTCGGTCATGAAGGCCCGTCTCTACTTCTGCCTCAGATGGCTGGGTTGCAAGCCGGGTGAATGCGCCGCGGTAGGGCTCGAGACGGTCCCTTGGAAGTTCGGCGAGGACGTCCCACCACATCCTGCGCTTCGAACGCGCGGTTTCAGAGGTCAATGCGGGGGTAGCCAAGACGGAGATCATCGCAGAAACGAGTGGGTTGTCAGGGACGGGGGCGCTGGTGGTCAAGCGCGATGCAAGAAGTTCTAATATCTGGGGATTGCAGATGACGCTAGCCAAGGCGTCAATGTCCTCCGAGTCGGGGAGATGGATGTCGTCTGTAAACATGTAGACAACCGAGCTAAAGCTATTCGGAGGGGTTGGAGGAGATATGTGCTGGTGAGAGTTCTAGAATTGAAGCAGTCTGGGAGTTTGCGCCCTTATATACAGATCCGACCCGCGCACTGTCCTGGGTTGTCGTCACGGTGGTGCGATCAGCGCCGGTCGAAGTGGCGGTGCGGACATTGCTGGTACGCCAAGGCAAATGCGAAGCTTCGCTTCCCTCTGGTATAATGAGTTTCAGTGGACCGCCGCTACCAGCCCGGTGGGGTGCAAGGAGCTTGAGCGTGTTCACACTGCACCCCCGTAGTAAGTCGCTCGATAACTCAGCTAGCAAGCACAGAAAGCAGCCACCAAAACCCCAGACTGCCAGTTGCACGTCAATATTATCAGTGTTGCCCAATGGGCCTTAGCTTTGACCAAATTCGTCGACAGCCTGAAATCCTGATACAAATTCTTCCATAACTTGAAGTGGCGCCAAAAGCTGGGGCCTCCCGAGCCGGCGCTGGTGTATGTGTGAGTATATGGCCGCCTTTGAGTTGAGACTTGTCTTATCTTGGCATAATGTCCTCTGGGTTGGTTGGGGTTAGGATTTTTCTTGGCCATTCAACTTCTCACCAAAACGTGGCGCATCAAAAGATCAATCATTACGGCATGCAAATTCAAACTCCGACTCTACGCTTTTTCTTCGTACAGTCATGGCTCGTCGCTCAGCTCCACTCAACTCAGGCCCGGCCTACATCCCACCGAGCCAGTCTCAGCGTCGTACCCTCGCTGACCCTAACGAATCCGCTTCTCCCGCTTCCTCCGCGAGGAGATCTATGCACCAGACAAAATTGGCGGAAATTTGAGTCTCTTGACGGGCGTCGGGTTGTTCGTAGGCAGCATTTTGGCGGTCAGGACGTGGGGTGGTATGATGGTGCCTCCTTAGGGTGAGTTTCCCTTCTCTCCGTTTCGATCCAATACTCAGTGGCGTGTCAGATTCAGCGTCCACGCAGGATGACGCGTTCAGTGCGGATACCGAAGATTCCGTGCTTTTTTGAAATTCAAACAAAATCTCCCCTCCACCAACTGTATCGTATCGTCGGAGTCTAGCCCCCTACACCTGTGATCCATCTGCACAATAATACTGCATTTTCCGCGCCATGCCTCCATGCGAGATCAGGATTCATCATGATACTCCTCCATATGATGATGAAAGTTGCTAGTATTTCGGATGCACGAGCTTCACGACGCCGTCTCGAGCGGCGAACTTGGTCTTTTACCTCCCAGCTCAAGAGATGCAAACACCGAGCGTCGATTAGGATTCTTTTTTACTTAAACCGGCTTCGGTTCATTCTGCTGCTCTAAATCACAAGTTCGCAAAAGGAATACATTTGTTCTATCCGTCTATGTCACAGGGTATACATGTACATTTACATTCGTTCAGCCGAATATGAAGTAACCTGCGCCAGCGCAAAAAAAAACCCGAAAACCTCGAGACCTTAGAGATGGAGAGCTTTCTGGAGGAGGATCATCTGTGCGTCTCCTAAAGCCTTCAGGGCTGATATATCGATGTTGCTCTTCTGAATCCCGGGAGGAACCTCAGATCCGAAGACAATATCTATCATGCTGGCGTCAAAGATCAGAATATAACGTCTCGGAATAATATAGCGTACAAGCAACATCATTCTCCGCGTGGCCATTTCCGCCGTCGATTGTTCCGCCAGGGAAGCAGGATTGTCCAATGAGGATGGAAGCCTCCCCAATGACCTGAGGACTGTCGGCGCTGCAATTCTTTTTATCAATCAACTGTTTGGGTCGTGGTAGCAGGAAACTTACTCTTGGTCGCCGTAATTCCGTAGAACATTTTTCCATCACAAATGATAGCTCCAAGGGCGTTGTCCTTCAAGATCGCCTTGTTCTCTATGGTGAATCTTTCGGGTAGAACGAATACGGAACTCTGGTTGCATCGAGGGCCCCAAAAGACGTCGCTGTTTGTCCATCTCTGTTCCCCTAATATTGACGCGAGATGAGTTGAGATGGTAGTAGACGGAGCAATTATTTATTTACCTTACAGTTCGACTGGATTAAGCGAGAAAAGTTCAGGATTCGAAGAAACAGATGCGAGAGCACTGACCTTGGGCCCATCACAGTCCACGTCCATGTCGGCGATGAAATGGAAAGCAGAGACATCAGTCAAATTCTGCCAATCCCCATATATGTTGCTAAAAGCTTTCCGTTCCGGCGTCGTGGGGTAGGTGGCAAGAATATGAGAATTGGAGGCCTGCGCAGCCGCGTAAATGCCGGCCACATTTATGGACGGGTCGGCGGTGAAACTGGCTGACATCGGAAGCGGCGTGCTCGATTCAGTTACGCCGCTTTTAACAGCGGTGGGCATCGCCAGCGCGACGTGCGTAAAAGCCGCCGCAAAGCCAGAAAGTGTGCAGTAGGCGGTAAATTTCATGTTACTCGTGTCGAGAGTCGAAGGTTTTGGTTGAAAATGTGGCTGTGACACTGGAGCGATTTTATAGCTGCAGTCTGGAACAGGTGTATTACGACCTACCGATGAGTTGGGTTTGGCTTCGACTAGAAACGACCGCTCTCGTCAATAGGTTATTTGTCGTTTGAGATAGTTCAACGGAACACCGAGAGGTTCGAAAGAGGATGATAAAAATAGCGGATGATAATGGGGTAGCAGTTCAGTTCCAGTCAAGTTCACGGGAAAGATGAAGTGGACGGGAAGTAACTGCGAGTTCAAGGCTCACTGGCTACTCAAAGTCGAGCGGTGCCTTTAAGTAGTGCTGAGGGGAGTTGAAATGCCTTCCAGGCGCTTCTACTTCATCCCATTACTTGCCCTCTCGCAACGGTGAAGCCCGGTGCTTCTCGGAGGATGACTGGTGGACGAACGTACTAGCAAGCGAATCGAGCGACGAATATTCGACGAGCCCGAGGTTCCGATAACCATCGCAACGAAGGAAAACATGGGTACCGGGACAGTGATCCGGACTTACCAGGGGTTAGTACGTTGAGAAGGGACGTTCTGAAGCCTGAACCCTTGAGGATGAGCAGAACCATCGGGTGCCTAGCATCGATTCGGATCATCATCGTCAGCTGGATGAATTCATTTGGAGGGGAATAAATCGAACAAAAATGGGATGGAATACTCGGCATTCGAGGCCGTTGCTCTACGACTTGGCGGCGGTCATATTTCGAAATTAAGGGACGCCGCGAGACCTTTACAACTCAGTGAGATAAACATGGAATGGTATATTTGGAGCGAAGCCAGAGACTAATTTAGCAAACGACTGAGTGAACGATAGAGATGCGGAGAAAGGTGCGTACCTGCCGGGAAAGATATCCGTGGATTGCCGTGACCAACGGCACGATAATTACGGACAACGCTGCGGTAACATTTAGGGATTCATTCCTGAAAAGAGGATTGCCAGTTCAGCGTTGTGAATGCGATCGAATCATAATTGGCATTCGTTGAGAAAGAATTGCGTAAGGCCGCCCAAACTCCAAATTACCAGAAACATTTTTACTGTCGGGGTGACCAATGTGAATGATAGAACATCGAGCCAGCAGCGTTCTTGAAGTCACATCCCACCAATACGAGCGCGGATAATGCGCATACAGCCAGGTTCTGCCAGAACGTTGCCATGGAATTTTTGCCCATCGTTGTAGATGCCAAATTGAACCTTGTCTACGGCGTCCACGGGGAGGGAAAACAATGAGAATGAGCGAAGGATGCGGACCCAGAAAGTTGGTCGTCCAAAAAGGCGCATCCAAGCTGCCTCGGCAGCATGTGCCAGCCATCCCTAAGAAATGACCGCGGAATCGCTTTGATAGGAAGATAGGATTAGGTGCAGAGAGGAGGGAGGGTATTTGGGAAATCCATGCCTCGACGTGCAATGGAATGGTTCGACACCAACCCTCGGGATGTCACCAGCCACTGGCTAATGCCTTCTTCCCGCGCCGAGGAGTCCGGTGTCTGCAGCGCGGACTTGAAGGATGGCGATAGCTGGCCTGGATCCCACCGAGTGTTCTGGCCAGTTGACTATTACGAACGATTCTGGAACCTCCTCTCCCTCGCGACCTCCGTGGACCATGGGCGTTGAAGGGAGCTCACGCTCTCCGGAACTGTCTGCGGAAATTGAGTCTTCTAAATTGCAATAGTGTGCGGGATTTATCGATAAGATTGACACGCACTGAGACGCGGGTTTCTTGAGCAGATGCCCTAGAAGAACGGGACTCGCCATGTCGACTCCAGTTTGGGTGATAGTGGGTCGGTATATAGACGGGCGACCACGCACAAGGACATTTGGAACCGCCGGTAAAATAACACCGGAAGAAAACTCCACAGTTCTCACTAGCTTGCCGCTCTTTAACGCTGCGTAACCTGCAGAGGATCCTGGGGGCCACCGGCGAAATAAACGTCCGCAGAATCCTTACGACGGGCTCGCAATGCTTCTCGTGCGCATTCTGCGTAGATTTTGCAAGGCCACCGTGGAGTTGGTCCCAGAGAGAGAGCGCGCTTTGATTGCCAGTGGTTGCCCAGTGGTGGCCGCGGACAAGGATGGAAGCAAAAGGACAACCGGCGGCAGTGGCGGTGCAGCGCCGCTTCTTTCTTTAATCTCGCGTCCACCCGATTTACGAGCCCAAGCTTGGCCAAAGAATTCTGCCTCTAAATCATGCCAATCCAGCACTTTAGTGGGTCGCTTTACCTTGCTTCGATGTTTTTGACTGTGTTTTTCTGTTGACAGCTTTGGCGAAATTCCGGCTTGGTGCAACGCGCGAAGAAAAAGAACATGCATATAAGACCGCGTATACGTTGCTCTCCGCTTCCCTTTGTAGTATACCTGGGATTCAGGGATTCAAAGTTGGGCCGCCAATTAGTCACAGAGGCGCAAGAGGGTATGAGTTCGGTATGTACTGACTTTACTCCAAGAATTCTAGAATCCCATCTTACTACCATCTCAGCTCTCACAGTCGAGTTTCAAGATCTTCAGTCTTTCACGTGAGTTGAATAAAATTCATTTCGCATTACTCAGTTCATCTCGTACTCGTACTAGGGACTACATATTGCATGCTCATCATCCTGTGTAAGCTCTTTCCGCTTCTACCTCTAGATTATCATGGTAATCAGCGGAAAGGCTCTCTGATTTGTGAACCAGTTTTCGGAAGGTCAGTCTATCATAGCCAGCCCATTTGGTTTTGTTTGTGATTATAATTTCCAGGAACCCCGCTCTCTTATCAAATCGACACAACCAGAGTTGCCAAGCTTTAACGCCAGTTTATTCTTACCTACTATCTTGCGCTTTAAAGTCAGCAAGCGTCCATCTTTCTCGTCGTCTTGTCATGTTGTAATACCAATCACAAACGAAGAAGGTACGAATCTTTTTTTAATATTGGAGAAACATGAGACTAAATGTTATTACAAAGCTTTTGCTACACTAGTCTCGCAGATATTAATGAGCTTTAAAATACATAGCAAGCGCCAGAGATGCTCTCAACATTTCTAGTTTCCGCTGCGTTCGCGGAGAAGCGAGAAATCAGTTTGCGGTTTCCCCTAGACCCAAAGCCTGTTGTAGGAGCGCGGCTTGTTGATCACCCAGAGCTTTGAGAGCAGAGATGTCAATCGTCGACTGGTCAACACCCGACGGCACCTGGTGCCAAAAACAATATCTGCTCGTGTTGTCAGCAGTGTTCAATTAAAGCGTTCCAAAATAAAGTACTCACAGGCGACGTCTGGAGCTGTATGGCCATTATTGCCTGAAATTCCGTCGTCGGGAAAGCATGCTTGGCCCAGAAGAAGAGAACCTTCACCAGTCACTTCGACTGTCACGCCGTCACCGCTATTTCAGGCGCTCAAATTCGCGAGGAAGACAATGTACAGACACTATGACTTACTTGGTGTCGCCGAAGATTGCATAGAACATTTTGCCATTGCAGATGATTGCACCAAGAGCGTTCGGTTGGAGGTCCGCCGATTGAAATTGATCTGGGATGACGAACCATGGAACCAAGGTGGTGTCGAGCGCCCCAAAAGATGTTTCCGACTCGCCAGTGGTTTCTCCCTAGCAAATAAAGTCAGATACAATACAATTCAGCGCAACTTTACATAATACTCACTGGGCATTGATACTGTTGGGCTTATATCGATTACTATCCTGCTGAGAAGGAAGAGATACGCACGGAGACCCCATCGCAATCTATGTCCATGTCGGCGAGAAAATGGAACGCTTGTACTCCGTCAAGATTAAGCCAGTCGCCGTAAATGGTGGACATATGGTCTTGATCTTGGGAAGTGGGGTATGTCGCCAGAGGGTCTTACGTCGCAGCTTGCACGGCAGAATATATGGCGGCAACATCAATTGAGGGATCAGCTGCAAAGGCTTCTTTATCGGCAGTTGTAACACCAGATGAATCGAGAGCCATGGGTGCCGGAACCGCGCGGCACAGAGTATAAAAGGCGAGAGGAGAGAGATAAAATATTGTCGTGAAGGTCATTATGTTCGTAAGAAGTCGTGAATGAGTTGAATGTTTTGTTGGAGTTGTGCACCAAAGAAAAACTTCGAGAGGTCTTTTATATCGAGTGGACCTGACGGGAGTCGCTATGGCACGAAAGCGGCAATGAGCGGGGTATCGGGACGGCACTCGGAAGTCGGCGCACCCGGGTGACCGTACTCATCGCTACTGGCGGAATAGAAGCCCATGTCGACCGTCTAGTACCGGCTGTAACTAGGATTAAACTGTAATGGCATACCATAATATTGGACGTCGCCCTTTCATGTTTTTTTTGGGATGATGACGGTCAGAACTTGGTCAGAACTGGCCCCCGGCGCCAGCCAGAGTGACACAGCTGGGGCCAAGAAATATCGCTGTTCTCGTTGCAGGATCTGCGACTGAACTAGCGGCATTTATGATTACACCAAGTATTGTGGTGGTGGTCAAAGTTATGATTCGGTAACCTCAGCCCTTTCGGAGTTTCAACGAAAACTGATCCGCCGATACCCGAACATTGCCCGGCGGACACGACCCGTTGAGATTGAGATTTGGTGGTGAACAACATCTATCCTGGTTTGGATTCCAACGGCCACCAGTGCTGAACCGAGGCCAAGTCGGCGACGGGGAACTACACCGAACTGAGTTGACATCTTCAACGTTGCCGTTTTTTGAACCACGACATAGGGTCCGTCGGCAACCGAAGTACTCTGGTCCGTCGGCAGCCTCAGTCCGAAAAGGACGTTCTTCTCGATACAATTCTTTCGCGTAATGGCATGGGGGATACAAATAATCTACAGCTTGTATTGTTTACATGATATTCCGCTCACCAAAACGGCGATGTCGCGCTCCCATAATTCTTCACTCCTCGGCCGCCTTTTCGGGGACTCGGCCGCAGAGGGATATATTCATCACCGTTGTCATCCGTTTCATCGAAGGCATCGCTGCCGTTGACCATGAAATCCTCGTCTAGTTCGAGGTCTTCATGTGCCCAACGAACCAATCGACCTTCTCCGGCGGGCTTCAGTGAGTTTGGTAAAGAAAATCGAGGTAAATGGTCCAGCGAAAGGCGATGGAAAATAGGTTGGATGTGTTCCGTCAGGAAGATATTAAGGCGGTCGGGATATTTGTAGGAAATTATGGAGAGTGATATGATAATAATGCTGCCACGAATTGTCAGACGATGCTGGAACCGCACAGATGGAACTCACAAAATAACAGCGAAAATAATTGCTGTGGAGCGACGGGACTTTCGCTGCCTGTCACTTTCCAGGAGTTGGTCCTCCTCATTGGGTTCAGACGGTTCTGGCGATTCTGAAGAATCACCCGACGGGGGAACGTCAGCTTCAGAATCAAGAGCCTTAAGGATAGATTCGTCCGAAGCCTGTGCCGTAGTTGCACAGCCGTACTTTGTTCGCCAAATAAACGAGTGGAGGCTGTTTTCTACTCCAGAAAATACAGGCTTCCTCATCAAATGAGTATTGTATCATTTATCACGTACGTTGAATACATACCTGTCCCAACTGAGTTTGATGATCACAGACGAATCGGACTGCAGCGGGACGCCTCCAGTAAATTGAAGAGTTATAAATTCTATTGACAGGTAAGCTATGTTTAAAGCGTCAAAATATCGGATGGACTCACCATCAACCTCTGAGTAGACGGTAATAATAGAAGACCCGATTGCCTCGGTGGTCTCGAATGGGTTTTTTGCTGCTTCACGCGTCGGATGGCAAATCCCGGTTACATTAATGCTGTATGACTTACAAATTAAACATATCCGAGCCCCGGAAGGACACTAAGCAGCTTTAATGGGGGGATTGTAGATGCACGACACAAACAAACTGACATGGCTAGCATGATCGTGTGACGATCCCATAACTCCACTGTCCAACCCGAAATGAAACCGGTATTCTGTCTGCCCCTCCTTCACCAATAGCGGCGATTGTACCGCAGCACCGCCAAAGATTGGGCACAGGTCGTAGTGCTTGGAACCCGCGCGGAATTGACAGGTTTCTGTCGAATCGATCAGGATCGGTGTGTGTCGGGAAAGCCCTGGGAAGGCTGCGACTGCCACAGGAATAATGGCGGTCAAAAACAAGAGGATCATGGTGGGGTGTGCAGAGGGCTGTATTCGGTCCGACTCCAGCACTTTCCATCAGTGGCTGACTGAGGCGTGCCGTCGCGGAGAGATACTGACGTAAGTGGGGCGAAAGTGGCGCTAACTTAAATTAAAACATACCGGATCTGGACGGAAGATCACCACATCGCTTTTCGGGTACCTGTCCCTTACAAATGGCTGGGTATTTGTCGGACCTATACAATGTTGAACGGAAACCACGCCACCATTGTCTTAACTTTTTGAGGATTTTTTGACTCTTCTACGAAAATGCCGAGGTTGAACATTGCATTTGATGGCCTCTTGCTATCGCACCGGATCATCCAGCCATAAGTCAAGTAGGTCGCCGTGCCGTGCTCAAAACCGCCACCTTTCGGTGTTCATTTTTGTATTCTTCCGTCAAGTTACTGTGGCGTTCGCGAATCGAATCGTCTGGATCTTCGCGGTTTTGAAGCAAAAAGCCAGATAAGATAAGATAAGCCGGAATCATGCCTCAAATTGGCCTCAAACTGTTTTTTCTTTCAACCCACATAACCGAAGTACCCTAATAGCCCTAATAGCTCATGTATTTGGAATCGTGGTTCACTTGTTCCAAAGCTCAACCTACGTCAACCTAGTGAGTCATTGAACCTGTGAAGTATCATTATAGCGCTCAAACTCAACTTGTTGCCTCTGCGCAGTTTTCCGACGTGTTGGTGGGAGGACAATTAAAATTGCTGTCGATTTCTGCGCCCGTATCCTGATCATCCAGTATAATTTAAGTTCCAATTCGACAAAAAATGCATATGCCCGCGTACATCGTACGTGCAATACGCCCACCCGTTTCTCTTTTTCGTGGTGCCTGACACTTGAGAATATCTAGACGCCGTAAATGAAAGAAACGTCATTGCCGAAATGAAATGCGCATACCCGCAGACAACACAGTCCGGTTGTACTTCGCGAGACTCGAGGCGGTACACTTTCTTCGGTTCCGATTGGATCGCAGGTTCCACAATCGTCTGGGGACAAATGGCGCATTTGCGAGCGGCGCAAAACTTGCTGTCAGAGCCAATATCAGCGACATAGGGGTGAAAAGATGCATGCCTCGTCGGTCTAGCGCACGCCAGGATGGTCTGATAAAGGGGATTTATCTGCCTAAGCTGAGCCTTCCATTTATTAATGGTTGAGGTAAGAAGTCCGCAGGCCTCATGTAAAACTGATTCAAATGAAAGGCATAAGCCTCGGCGCAGAAGGCATATCAGTTGGGTGTGAAGGCTATATAGTAATTTCGCAGAAATGGATTTCAACCCGGGTGAAAATCATCAGTCTTGGAAAATACAACACCTAAATAGAGGGTATATAGCGTTGGAAATATTGAGCGTCGCCAGCAGAGAAGACCACTGGCAACCAAGGACGGCCGCGTTGACCTGGTGCATATAAGTACATAAATAATTCAAGAACGGCACCGGCACTGTTGATGTGGCTGTGTACCTTGCCATGCCATCAGCCCATCTGATTTCGGTCGAAACTTTTGGTTAATTGAAGCGAAATAAACGCACCTCTCCCCGCCTCTCCGACTTATGTCATATAGCCAGGAACCGATTTGCAAATTTGTCACTGCAACACATACCTGACTATGCCGTAGAACCCCCACCGCAGGCTACACCGACGCCAGGACTTCTTCCCCGATTCCGATGGACCCGCTATCCCTACCAACTTTAACAACGTTAACTTTTTGAGCCACGCGGGTCTTCCCACTATCAACGATGCCACCTTGGAGTGGATCCTCAAACCTGTCTGTAATACTCCTCAGCAGCTAGCTCAAGCGAAGGCGGGATTCATAGCAAGTTCTAACCGAGACGGGAACATTCCGATACTGGGAGTGCCTGACCATTTTGCTAATGAAATAAGCGAATCCTTTGCCGACTGAATCCATATAGCGGAAGCCCGAAGACGCACCATAATGGAAGATGTTACTGTCGTGCTGAAGCTCCCTGGTCAAGCTGATTTCGTATTCTCGACGGAAATTTAACTCTTTGAACGACAAAAAGACAGTATTGGCCGAATTCCCTTGTTTCAACTTGTATTAATGATCAAGTAACGAGCACAGTAGACAATAATTGGATTACCCTTGACAACCAAATCCCACACACAACTCCAAGTTATTCGTGTATGTACCAGTTCAATCTTTTATATTTAACTGAACCAGCGAGACTAAAGGTTGACCGCATCCCTAGTCTCTTTGCACCCTGGCGCAACCTCTGCCCGGCCACAAGCGCCGCCGTAAACTCCATGTCCATTTTCCCCGCAGTCTATGCTGTATCTGAGCTCAATACGGACCTCTCGGAACACAGGACGAAGGTGATCCCTCTCCTCTTCAGTTTGTTTTGGGCCGCTCCTGGGGATATCGATACATCGTCTGCGTACGGGCCGTATAGCGCGGATCCCAGATCCCGTCGGAGCGGCGAGGTAGGTAGGCAACGTTGCGCTTTTCTAAACACGTAACAAAACGGGCGTAAAATCAGGTAAGGAGTAAGTAGCTGGCAAGGAAAGTATATCGGACCTCCCGCTCGACTAACCCGGAAATTACCTCGTCGTGGATTAGCATACTTATTGTCTGCGTTGCCATCCGAGTGGACGAGAGCGATCCGAGGTGCGGTAGTCTCAGCTCTCAGTCGGCGGGATCAGAAGATTCGGCAGGTCCCACAGACAATTCAACAAGTTGGGTCCTCGGCAGTCGGACCCTTGTTCGTTAGGCAGAGCGTATTCTCACTTTCGCCAGCGTGGTCGTGCCGTCCAGGTATCTGCGCCTTGAAGGTCGGGATTTGAACATGAAGGGATTTGGTATTGAACTTCAGTCACAATGTGGTCGGTCTCGCCTACATCTACCTCTCTAGAGGCCGATCTTTGGGCGGCGGTCCGAGTTCAAAGAAATCACGGTGTCGATTGTGGGAAGGGAGGCTTCAAATATCTTCACAAAGGCGACGAATCGTTCCCATTTATTGGCGAGTGAATTATTAGTTAGGATGGATGCAATGAACCAATTTACTGTAATATCTCCTCGCTTATAGAGTAGCTGTGATTTTCTGCGAAAGGCACGCTGGCTAGTCGTTTTAGCAACATATACGGAGAGCCGATAGGGTTATCCGTACGCGGGCTAGGGTTGAGAATGGAATGTTGAGGACCAGCGGGTTCAAATTCAAAAGGGCGACTTCGCACCAGAGTCTATGAGACGGGTATCGTTTTGAAGTTGAATGTTATCCGGGAGAGAATCTCGGATTCGTCGTGTAATGTCAGGATGTAAACTGATGTTGAAAAAAAACTTCCAAGTCCGCGAGGTGGAGGAGGATGCGTCTTCTGAGGTTGTACAATTGTACTGTCTGAAATATAGCATTCGGACAGAAGATATTTCGGAGCTATGCTCCTTCATATCTTGGCGTTGCCAGAGAAAGATGGTTCCTGCGCTCCCAGTCGGCGGAACGGGAGTGAAGTATGACGGAGGTTTCCAATATATATTGAAATACTAGTACGCCAGTGCGGGGATCTACGCACACAATTTAGAAGTGCCATTGACCAAGACAATTCACTGGTGTGAATTTGAGAACTCATTGAGATATTTTGACCGGAGAGTTCCGTGGAGTTCTTTGCGGACACCTATCACGCGACCATCATAATCACTGTCGGTGTCGGTCCCGAACCGCGTCTTGTCTCTTGCCAGCCTCTTGTCTCTTGCCACGAACATGACCGTCCTGCATAACTATTGTCCATCTTCGTAAAAGACTCGGTCTTTGCTGGTTACCCGAATGGCTCGGTCGGTAGGTAGGCTCGGAGCCATTTTGCCCGCGTGTCAAGTTATCACCGACCACGTAGCCTGCCACTGTGCCAGCAAAGTCCTAGGGGCATAGCCACCATGGCAGCTTGCCTTCAGCTAAATAAGCCTGGCGTCCGAAAACCCAGGAAGATCTTATAGGCGTAGTCAATCAATAATCAAGCTAGGGCGTTCCGCTGTCGGCGGTGGACGTTGCGCGGGCTGGCGGCTGGCCTGGGATTTGGAAGCTGTATGTTGATGTTCACCACAGTCTCCACAGTCACTCTGATTTCAGACTTTTCTACCGGTTTTCCATTGACGTTGCCATGAGTTATTTCCGGTAATTCACCCAAATGGTGTAACAGAACGCGAGGCGCATCATGTCCGTATGTCCGTCATCCCTGAGTAGCCCTGAATGCAGAACGATGGCCGTGAAGATTGGGTGTCGTTCCGCACCGACTATCAGCAGACTGCTATCATTATTGCCGGTTAAGTGTTCGCGACCGCCTCGACCTGCAATTACGATTACCGCTTGTTGCCAGCTCTGCCCATTCACTTGATTCGGCTTCGGGGAATCGGCGGGGATTGCAGTTAGGACGCGCCGCGGTGGATTCAGCTATTCAAACACTGTGTGAGGAGGACCGAAGGAGGACTCGAGGCCAGCGGGTCTCAGTGGGGAGAAGAGTATTCCGTGATCGGCAGTGGGGCAATGGAACTGGAACATCGGTGCGGTTGAAACTCGTTTGAATCGAATGGACTAGCCTGAGGGCGATACCTAGCAATACTAGCACCTCGGTCCTCCGGTGGCTGGATGCTGTTCGCCTCGCCTCGCCTCAGATGACCCTGCGCAATAAGTACGGGATACAATATTGGAGTTGACCTTCGGTCATCGCATTTTTTTCACTAGCTTTATCTGGCCACGCAAACTCGCGTTTCGGTCGGCCTAAGTGCTATTCCCCACCTTTATTCCGTAGCTTGCAAAGAGTATTTGCGTGGATGGGGTAATGTGGAGAACGGAAGTCGGTCCTATGCGCCGTTCTCGTACTTACTTTTTGGGTGGCCCCGCCGGCTAATAGACCAGTTCAGTCTAGTCGAGTCTACTCGAGTCTCCTTTGCCACGTAAGTAGGCCCCAAGGCAGAAAGACCGCGGTTCCGAACCACGCGTGCAATAAAAAAGCGTTAGCCTAAAATTTAGCGAACATCACCCTGGCATCTGGCAGGTATCGCCGGGTTCACGGCGCCCAGGTACTGTACGTGCTTCTTGAGCGCTTGAGTTGTGAGAGCGGACGAGAAGCAGGATCCAAATTAGCCGATGTCCGGTGAAGCCGTCTCGCTGGGTCCTTTTGCCCGAAACCGGTTTTACATGTCCCTTACGCCCACCATCGGTCTTCTTCAGCCTCTTAAGGATGCAAGAAGAAGCACCGCCCACAAAAGTCGTAGCAACTTTTTCTGTAGTCACCAATCTTCCCCTTACCCCTCTTCTTGACTTCTTGCGATGAGTTCCGTCTGGGTCGTTGCCGCCGTACTGGTCTTTGTGTACATATGCCTCCGGAAGTCCAAGGCACAGGCCGGTCCTTTACCCCCTGGTCCTACTCCAGTCCCAATCCTAGGCAATGTCCTCGATCTCACTGCAAAGGAGCTCTGGCTCGTTGCCACCGAGTGGGCAAACAAGTTTGGTAAGGCGGCGTCCGCGGTCTCTACGCCTCGATGCTTATGTACACCCAGGCGACGTTGTGCATCTTCATTTAATGGGGCAGGGACTCGTCTTTGTGAGTGTGGCTTTCCTCTCTCAAGTCGCGCACTGACCTTGGTTCGTTTCCTTAGTTGAACAGGTTCGTCACTCGCCTTGCGCGTTTTGGCTTGTTCTACGCTAATGCGGACTCCGAATAGTCCTGAGGCGACAATGGACTTGTTGGACAAGAAAGGCTCTATCTACGGAGACAAGCCTGCCCTTGTCATGGCTGGAGAGTTGACTGGCTGTGATAACATGTTGGTCGCCCGTTCCTCCGTTTTTCACCGCGATTCCGACCCCGTTTCTGCAGGGTCGCGTTCACCCGATACGGCGATGTGTCCAGACGTCAACGCAAGCTCCTCAACCAAGCATTCGGTGTCCAAGTGATTCCCTCATACCATCCGTTAATAACAACGGAAACGCATTCTTTCATCCGTCGACTGGTCGCCGATCCCTCGAATTATATAGAACACACCCGGCGTTACTCTGGCGGTCTAACGCTCTCTGTAATATATGGATATGAAGCCACCGGGAACAATGACAAGTTTTTAAAACTTGGAGAAGGTGTGTGCGCATATTCCAGCATTTTTTTGTATCTCATATTTTCTTGACAAGAATGCGTCGATATCCTCTCGAACAAGATTGCATCTGGCGGTGGAATTGTGCGTTTCACTTTTTTCTTCTTCTTTCTGGATGCTTCTGATATCACCGATTTGTACCAGTGGCCTGTGTTCGTCACTATCCCATTTTTGTGTTCAATTCACTCACAGTGGCTTCTCGTTGACAGCGATATCTTCCCATCATTAAAGCATCTCCCGACATGGGCGCCGGGTTCTGGTTTTTTAATCAAGGCAGCTGAATGGAAGGCTAAGATGGAAGAGTAAATTTTCTCGCGATGCTTGTCCTTGATACACTTTCTTACTTTGAGATAGGTTCGTAAACCAGCCATACGATTTCGTCAAAGCGAGTGTGGTCAGTTCGATTTGCACGGATCATCCTCCACTGCTTCTGATCCCGTGCTTTTTTTATTCCCCTCATAGAAAAATGGACATTACTACCGTCCTTCTGCTCGATGTTGCTTGAAGACGAGAAGAAATGCACACCGCAGTTCGAGTTCGACCTCAAGAACACTGCGAACTCGATGTACTCTGCCAGCGTGGACACGGTTTGTCGTCTCGTTTGAAGTTAATAATATGTTCCTAAAACTGAACCATCATCAGACCATCACCGTGTTCTGCCATTTCTTGCTGGCAATGGTTCTGCATCCTGAAGTTCTCGCAAAGGCCCAGAAGGAAATCGATTCCGTGGTTGGGACTGATAGACTCCCGTCGTTCAGTGACCGGGCTTCGCTGCCATTCGGTACGTAGTTTCAGCGCGCACACATCCCCGTGGCCGTCATTGACACTTTTATTTAGTTGATGCACTACTCAGTGAGGTCTATCGATGGGGTGTAAGTCAACGTTTTTTTAATTCCCGTGGCTGTCGTTGACGCAGGGTCCTCTAGGTCCCAGTTCCGCTCAGTACGTCTGCCAGCATGGACAGGGCTAATTATGCCTAACCCTGAGTTGCAGGTCTTCCCCACCGATTAATGGAGGACGACGTGTATCGTGGCATGTTCATTCCTAAGGGATCTTTGGTTCGTCTTCTCCGCAAAAAGATATATGCCCAGTTTAATCCTGTTATAGATCTTCGGCAACGTCTGGTATGTTCCGTCATCTTTTATGTTCCCATCTGTTTCGTCATCCCCACCCTTCTCGGACTTCCACTTCCAAGGGCCGTTTCTGACATATACGTCTTCAGGGCAATAACCCGCGATGAGACACTCTTCCCCAACGCATCCGCGTTCCTCCCCGAGCGTTACCTGGAGAAAGTAGAACCGGCCCTCGCCAAGCGACGTGATCCGCGTAGCTACGTTTTCGTGCGTCTTCCTCGCCTCGAAACATCCCAGCGTTCAACTAAATTTTATTTATTAGGGCTTTGGACGTCGGCGGTGTCCCGGCGTCAACTTGGTCGAATCTTCAGTATGGCTCCTGATCACTACCGCCCTCGCGACCTTGGACATTTCCAAGGCCAAGGACGATTTCGGCAACATCATTGAGCCCAAGGTTGACTTTAACAACGCCGTCTTCAGGTATGCTTTCCCTACCTACGCGCTTGCTTAGTATAATTAATCAACTGACTCGCGGCGAATAGGTTGCCCGACAAATTCCAATGCGACATCCGCCCGCGCTCTGAGCACGCTCTGAAGGCTCTGCGCGAGGCTGACGCATGATCACAAATAATCCTGATCTCTTCCTCCCTCCCATATATATGTTTTTTATCGCGTATTTAAAGAGCGATATGTATTACTACCTCGCATCGCATCTCTGTCAGGATTACAGACGTCCGCTCGTTACTCCCCGATTGTTTTTTCACTCTCTTTGGATACATCATACAGAACCACCTCGCTCAGTTTGAGGTGCACAGCATTATCGCATTTTGTAGTGTAATTATTTTTTTTGTTTGGATGGATCTCCCGTAGGCTTCGCCAAATATATGTGGTGGAATTGGAATTTAAATTGTAATTGGATAGATAAACTTGAACGCTCAGGTGTGTTGAAATCTGCAGTCCCTTTTTCTGGTACGGACTTGAAGAGCACAATCTAATTTTTCGAGCGGTATTTCGTTTTACTCACTCTGTTCTGTTGCCGTTGAGCAACTGGTTTAGTGGACCAGGTGGAATCGGATTATTTAGAGTGCATGAAATCCGTAAACGCGGTGTGTGGTTGTGTTTGGTTCCGGCGTACTAACGCGTCTGTCACCTGACAACAGCTTCCAGAAACGACGACTCGGACTCGGAGGTTCTGCGAAATGGAAACTCTACGGCGACAGTCGGCTATTTACTTCTCCGTCGCTCATCGGCCTCGGTGTACAAGGACCATCTGGAGCTCCGTCCAAACTCCGTCTGCCATCCGAGTCGGCTTTCACATTTGCGGCGGCCGCCCAACTCTCTCGGAATCTCAGGATAGTTTCTGCGACAATAGCGCGCCAATGCGCCCGAACTCTATTATGTCGAATACTTTCTCACTCGGCACTGACGGCCACGATTTTCTCGCACCTTTATTTTCTTGTACGCCAAAAGAAAAAAAACGGCAAAGACCCGGTGTCTCTGCTGGTTAACATAGAATCTATTCAGTCTATCTTGACGCAAAGATCCTAATGTCATTTTTCTGTGCTTTCTGTTGGCTTTCTGCTCACTTTTCCAACTCGAAAAATCTCACCTGCCACCCAGCTCCAGTTCCACATGGCGCCGAGCTGTAGCGCGGGAACTCAGAGCCTTTATATACTCCGGAACTCGACCAGGTGCAAACATAGAAGTCCGGCTGGTCTATTCTTGACCCCTTATGTAGTCGGTGTGCCAGTAACCACTGAGAAGTGCCCCCAGCAGGCAACCATGGCTAACGTATTACCTATCCCTGTCGTCCCTGGTATCCCCAAGTTCGATAATACGCTCGGCGCTTTGCTCGTTGGGGGGCTTGTTGCTACTGCGTGCGTTTACCTCCGACGCGTCGTGTGCACATGCAGGCTGTCTGAAATGTCGTCGCTTCTAGGCTGTGGGGGGTGACCTGTGTGCAGACATTCACGTTCTTTATGGGCGGCACGGCGGATCGTGGTTCTCAGAAAGCTTTGGTGTGTACACTTAGTCCTCAAAATTCCTTGCAGTATTGGCTGATTTCCGTCCACCAAGGTCGCGTTTCTTTTGTGAGTCCAAATTCCAAAATGCATTTTTTTGCTGAGAGCCCCGGGCCTTCTCCAGAGTCTTAGACACGTTCGACACTGTTCTGAACTGCCACATTCTTTACTACTACCTGGTCACCAATTACCTCGTGCCCGAGGCTATAGTGTTCCCCGTCTGGTAAGAAAAGTTGCCATGGCGCTTACTCACATATTCAAATTCACCCTGCCGTAGGAGTATCATCGTGAGGAAATGCAAGATATAATACGTAGAACTAACAAATTTGCAAACTCAGGTTCACGTCGCCGCCACGGTGAGACAGCTTCAGATTCCTATCGAAGGGTTCTGAACGTTTGCCATGACAGTCGCTTTCGAACTTCATTGTACGAAGGTACATACTTTCTTTGACTATCTACCTGCCGTTAACGAGTTGTGTGACAGCGTGTTTGCACGCCGTGTCTATCAGCGTAAGTCCACGGCGTTCTAGATTTCTTTCGGAGAAATCACATTCGTGAACATCAGTTAGCAACGGAAATATAGCTGGGACACTTTTGATTGTGTGTTTTTTCTTCTTCTAATGCCGCCCGACATGATCCATGCTGCTTTTGATTAGGTTTTGCTGTCACTATTGGACTTTTGTACGCCGTCATTTGGAATCTTCTGCATAACGTGCTGATTTACGATATTTTCCAGCATGCGGATTGAGTGCGTTACAGCAGGATAATGTAGACCCCGAACTTAAAATTTTCCATCTAGTTATCACCGCCAAAGCGTATTCCGTCCTATCACCGCGCAAATGCAGGTGTTAACTATCCGGCGATCTAGGTTCACCATGAAAACGTTCTTGGACCTTGTCGGCCTATCTGTGTGTGAAGTTCATTTCCTACCTGGCTCGACGGCCGATGCTTCCCCTCGCAGAACCTCATGTATCTCAATTTTGCTGCGGGGACATCAAGTGATCTGAGTGTTGCCCTCGCGCTGTGTTACTTGCTTCGCGGATCCAGAACGGGTTTCCAGAGGTTCGTAGATGCCTCACATGACTTCCAGACAATGATACAGAACATACTGCTTAGAACGGACTCGCTCATCCGAGTGCTTATGATGTATACCGTGAACACGGGCTTGATCGTTGCGTAAGTGGAAAGATAATCATTTCAAACTCATACCCAGACTTTATGGCAGGATCGATGCAACCGCTGGAATGTTCGCGTTTGTTTTCATGCCTCACAATTTGATCTTTCTGGGTGCGCTCTTGCTCTAATCAGTCCCGTACGCCCTCTTATAACGTATCCAAGGGTTTTATCTTCTCTTGAGCAAACGTGTGCCTTTCATATCAATCCCCGTTGTTGATACCAACATAAAATTGGCTGTAGTGTACCTCAATTCCTATCTGGCCATCCTCAACGTACGGCAAAATCTTCGAGAAAATTTAGACGAGCCGAAATCCATACATCTGTCACGGATACAGAGCACAATGCGATGGAGATCAGGAGTAGTATACGACTCAGAAGGACAGAGATCGGACTCCCAGCCAGCCATAGCGGTCCCAAAGGTGTGTAGTTCTGATGCAGAAACATTCGAGGACTGGAGATTATTTTAGAGCGACGGGGACACGACCCTGAGTATTTCTCTCGACGCAACCCGAGCGCTAGAGCAGGAGAAGCAGTTTATAGAGCCTCCACAGATCGCAATGGCATATTGAGCATAGGTTCCACATATTCGTTTCAATCGAACATTTTTATCATATAAACACTTGTATTATATCTGGACAAGAACTTTACTTACAGAGTCAATACACACCTTCAAAGCCAGTACGGGTCCGTTTTGAACAAGCGTTTCCGCATCTTGTTTCCGTCTCGGAACAGTAGCTCGTTTCACGACCGGGTGCACTACTGGTTCATACTTTGGGAATCTATCGCATGCAAGGCTATTTAGGTGCAGGTTACGGTGAGCAGAAAGGGGAATGCGGTGTCTTTTGTCGAATAATATGCAGGATATACAGCTCCAATTGGTTGCATTTATTGAGCCCTACTTACGCACAGAGAAGAAGTGTGGGTTACCGAGAATGAAATTTGAACATTGGGGCCAAAATTAAATGCCATAATTCCCCGACTGAATCACTGGCACAGGGAGGATACGCAAATAAACCACGGTCCAAACATGAAGAACCTATTTACAATGTGTTTTGAATGCGTGGACAGGAAAATGTTAAAACTCATTTGAATGTTTCCAACACGCATTTGAAACCCATGCTGATTAGCTTGAAAGCATTCAAATGATGTTTAAAAGATTATCTGCTGCTCACACATGCAAATAACATTAGGGTTCACTTTTTCCTGCCCTTTTTCTCCCCTTTTTTCAGGCTTTTTGTGGTTCCCGCCGTTTTTCACCGGGGTTTTTTTTCCCCCTTTTCAATTCTGATATGTAAAGAGTGTTAAAAAGGGAAAAAACGAACTTCCCAGCTGAAAAACTGAAGAAATCCATCGAAAAAGGGAGCGAAAAGGGGTAGGAAAAAGTGAACTGTGAAACCCCCCGCCGCATCTCCCTTTTTCCGCCCTTTTTCGTGCCCTTTTCAACTCTCTTTCTCTATTTCATGCAGTTCGGGTGCTCCTATTTTTCTCAAAAGGTTGCATACCACCTCGGGTGTTCGAGAAAGACTGGGCTGAATTTTTCTGGATTTTATGGCTCACTCAATTACATTATTGAAAAAGGGAGTAAAAAGGACGCGAAAAAGGGAGACTGTGAATGGCCCCATTGTAAATAGTTTCATTATGTTTTTTGAATTTTTTGCAGCGCCTTTTTTACTTATCCTCCTTGTGTGGGTATAATTTTGGCAAAATATGTTTGATAAAGGGATCACAAAATCACTGATGGGATATCAAATACTGATTGATATCGTGATTTGCCACCCATCTTCGCATTCCACCTTCACAGATCTTCACTCCTAACCTCTTTGAACAAGCATGAAGTCGAGTAAAGGCACAAGCAACAAAGTTCCTGAAATCAAGTAAGATTCACGACTAATTCTTGTCCACCTACAAATACAACATTCAGACCGGCTTCTCGCGTACAAAGTAAATCCACCTTGAAAGCCACCAAGATTGCACCGCGTAAACCGGTTCCTGCGGCGGCGTCATCAAGCTCTAGAGTACAGACCAGAGCCGCTACACGGAGCGGCGCCAAATCCCTGGATCGCGAGCAGACACCTGCCAAAAAACACCCTCCTTCCCTGATTTCGGTGAGCCACTCGCATTCGATATCACACGAGTACTTATTTACATTAACCGTAAGTTTCCCGAACCCGTCAATCGCATGTTGCTTCGGAAACGATTTCTTTCGAGCTCAGATTTGGAACATCCTTTCGAGAGTTTGCGCGACAAGGACGATGAACTTGTGGTCCAGAAATGGCTCGAAGGCAATTTGGTCTGCTGCAGTCGCTCGAAGACTGGCTTTTGCTATTGCGGGAAAGAGCCTAAACAAGTGAGTGATCATATAATCGAGATAGACTTCAGACTGACCAAGTGAAACCATAGTCTACGCCCTACCTTCCGTCTGAGATCCTACGTGAGATATTCGACATTGTGATTCCATCGGATGCTCTTGTCGATCCCTCTCTATCCTGCGGGCCGTGTTCTCTTTGGTGTATCTCTATGGTATCAAAAAGATCGCTGGTCTTGGTTTCCAAGCCATGGTACGAGGTGGGTGGCATCATGCTGTCTCGTCCAGTCTCATCATTACACTAACTTTTCAGGCTGGAATCGATCTCTTGTACGGGAGCATTGTTATTCGGCGCGTTCCTGCCATCCAGGCCCTTCTTGCGACGCTCACAGATAACCCACGACTGGGCACGTTCATCCGGAAGATCACGATCATGTGTTTCGTGCCGCAAAACTTCCGCGCCACTATCCATCCCGATCTCACCCAGATTCTCAATTTTTGTCCTAACTTATTAAGTCTTAACCATCTCCCTCCTTTCCCGTTGCCGAAACCGTTCCCGTTTCCTTCCTTGCCATCCACGGTCACGTCACTCAAATTATCCATACACGACAATCTTTCTGCTGTTTACGGTACTCTTCAGCAATGCTGCGCACAGCTGGAAGATCTTTCTATTCATGGCCAAGATGACGAGATGTTCGATGCCATTGAACTCTCTTTCCCGCGCCTCCATACATTGTGTGTCTCATTGAACGGGAAATTACCTGTTCAAGCATTCAGCACAAAATGGGACATGCCAAAGCTACAGCGCCTAACATTCCAGGTTCCAGAACGCTCTGAAGCCTTTGGTCATGATTACCTCCGACCCACCTACCATGTTTTGCTTACAATGCATGGACGCAGGCTGAAGTATGTCGCATTTCCTCCCAGACGTGTCGCAGAAGCAGATTTCACGCCTCTTCTCGCAAACTGCCCTGTCGTCGAGCACGTCGTCCTTCCCCGAGACCACTACATCGATCCTTCTCGCCGCTTCCCCTCGATCAAGTGGGTCGACATCTGGTCTCCTGGGAATGGGAAACCGGACTTGACCGACGACGAAAGAAACTGTTCCTGCTACCCGCATATTGAGGGCCCCTTCAGGTTCCTCGATACAGCGCTAGTTCCGCTGATCGATGTGCCACGGGCATTCGACCCGCGTGTGCGCGGGAACTGGACGCTCGTGCTCCCCGGCCTTTCCATCCGCCAGCAGGAGCGTGACGGCCTGATCGCCATCCAGTTCCTGGACCTGTATGCCTCCGACAACTGGGAATTCTCCTACTTTGGGGCGATCCAGCTGCGAGCTGAGGATCGTGAGCAAGGGGAACTGGAACTTTATAGCTCAGCCTACGACGACCTGTCCCTCGTGCATGAGAATCCTATAGAGTACATCGACTCACTTACTAACCAGTCCCGGAACATCTGGGACGACCTGGATGGGTGCATGGAGGACGAGTCGGACGGTGATTCGGAAGATAGCTGGTTCAGCCTCGAGAGCGAGGACTTGGGTGATTTGGAAGACGAATTTTATGATCGACTCTAGTTATTATTGTCTTACATGTTCATTTCCTTGGGAATGACAAACCTTGACATTTGGTGATTTTCTTTCAGCAATATGTATTGCGAGTCTGAAGTGCGATTTTACACGAAGAGCTATAATATAAACTTTTCACGTCCAACGTTCAGGTCTGCTCAAATCCCATACTTTCCCTTCAAATCGACATACATCGCGCAATGAATTTAGTGGCATGTGGCGTCTTTGCCCTCAACTATATATCCAACTCGGACTTGTTCAAGCAGAATTATAATTCAGATCTTCCCCTTCCACATATGTACAGATTTAGATTCCGCAAATAAATTCACACCAATTCAAGCGGGCGCTGCCGATGGCTCCACAAACTTCCCACTCCCTCGGGCGAAAATATCCTGGTCGCGTGCGTTGAGTAAGCCAAAAATAAAAACGTTCTTAAAGTACCTTGATTATGCCCCTCGAAATCAGCGAGATGGCGCACGACTCTCCCAGAGCGGGTACAACACAACGCTGAACGCGGAGAGGAAGGTCCAGATGATGCCGACGACCACCCACGCCGTGAGCCCGCCCTTGCCGTAGATCGTCGATGCAAGAATAGCGGGAGCGGGATGAGGATGATTAGGACGACCAGCTGGCCGGGTTTCAGTGAGTGTCAAAAATAAGTGGGATGAATTGACTGACCAGCGCCAAAGACGACCACGCCGCGAAGCGGAAGGCCTTGTTCAACGCCACCGGGTCCAATTCGTCCTCGATTTCTTCGGCATCGAAGGAGTCCGCGACAGATGGTGTTTTCTCCTTCTCCTTTTTCTCGACGCTAGGCCGCTCCTCCTTTCGTTGGTTTCTTTCTCCTCGACTTTTGCGGGGGCGCCGTGGGCTGGTTGATCGCGCGCGTGACTCAAAGTCGTAATTTTCGGGCCACTGAAAAATAAAATAAAATAAAACGTTCCAGGTCTGCAAGTATTTCCGCACCATATACGACGAGGCCGTCGCAATAATTGCCCCGACGCCGATGGACGCCAGGTTGCCCGCGAGCATCTCAAAGTCGCCTGGCCATAAATTAAATGAACTCAAAATCCAGGCATAGAACAAAATTGCGCACCGCCGCTGGTCTGCGCTCGAAATCGAATCAGTTGCGGTCTCATGAGAACAGAACAAGAACCTAAAACGTACGACGACGTTGATAACCCCGCCGTTCAGCGTGCTGGTGGTGACCAACCACGCGATAATCCCCGCCGCGAAGCCCGCGAGCGCGCCGACGATGCACCCCGTCTTGTTTGCCCTGCTCCAGGTGATGCAGAGCGCGATTGGTGCGACGCCCGAGCCGAGGATCACACCCATGAAGGTCTGTTAAAATTAAGATTAAAACGTCAGTACAGTAGGTCGGATGCGGATTATTCTTGAAATTCTTTTCTTTTTTAAAGAGAAATACGCACATAAAGCCAGCCCATCGACACGCCGATGTAGAAGAAGATGAGGCCCGCGAGGCCAATAACCAGCGCGTAGAACGCAACCTACGCAATTAAAGTAAGTATAAGAAACTGCGCGTACCCAAGGTCAAGGTCAATTCTTTCGTGGATACACATACCATGAGATGGCTCATCCGGAGGATCTGCGCTTCGGTCGCTTCGGGGTTGATATATTTCTACGCGCCTCCGCTCAGGCTCATAGTATTAAATTTACAAGTAAGTTAAAATACACACCTTGTAGACGTCGTAGGTCAGCAAGGACGAGACGGCGATGAGCTCCGCGGACGTGGCGGACGTGACGGCGAGGAAGAGGAGGATGAGCAGCGCGGCGGCGCCTGATTTACCCAGGAGCGCGCTGGCGGCGGCGGCGGCGGGGAGGCCGGCGGAGACGTCTGCGGCTGAAAGGACGCGCATTGCTGGGTCGCCGCGGAGGGCGACTGCGGCTAGCCTAGGGTGGTGGCTATGTGAAGGGATGGCGAACCTAAATTAATTGAATAAATTGGGAAGGCGCTCCGAATAATAGAGGAAAGCCGCACCAAGCCAGCCCGCCAAGGAGGTACGCCTTGACCGTGCTCGACGGCCGACTCGCAATCGCGCGCTGGAAGTACGCCTGATCCTGGAACACCGTCGCTGCGTACAAAATAAATAAATACGGGGACCGAAAGAGAAGATAAATGCGCACCAAAATTCCCAATAATATTAATAACCCCAAAGATGAGCCCGTTCTTCGAGCGCATGGTGATGTACGAGCCGTGCGCGTTGCCCGGCACCGGCGCGGCCTCCGCCGCCGCGGTGAGAAGCTCGTACATCCGCGCAGGACTGCCGATCTTGGGGCTCGTGGCGTAGACCGTGAAGACGAAGACCTGCCGCAAAGAAAATGAAAATAGGTATTGAATCCATACGGGGAAGCAGGATAGGAGGAGGGAACGTACAAGGATGATCGCGAAGAGCACGGTCGTGTGTGTGCTGTGCCACAGTTCGGGTAAGTAATTATGAGGGGGCGAGGGAGGATTCCCGGACGTACTAGTCGCACAGCAGCGTCGAGCGCATCCACCGACGACGACGTAGATCGAGACGCCGAGGGGAATGAGGAAGCAGGCCTGAGAAGAAAAAAAAGAAGATGTAAACAGAGAGATACCATGAATTCCGAGTACGACGGGCGGCGGAAGAAAGGGTTTGGGACGCTTACAGCAATGGTGCTCATTCCTGTGAGGTCCGTGACCGTCGCGCTGCCCCCGAGGACAAGCATAGAGCTAACGATGATGTTGGTCGCAAGTCTGTGACATAAAGGAATTGAGAAATATTCAAGGACTAGATCGATGTTAAGAAGACTTACCCGAAAAACATGAAAATCAGATGTGCGGGCTTTCCCCAACGTGCACCGACGACCTCCAGCCAGGTATGCGCATAAGGGCGTTTAGCTTCAGTTTCGCTGCGATCTAAAAATCTTTGGTGTATAATTTGTATGATGTACCTGGCGGAGACCTTTACCATAGCAAAGAGGAGGACTTGGATCGTTGCGCCGGCTACATGATCAATGTCATGAGGAGGGCTGACTAATAGGAGAAGACGCACCCCATACCACCATGGCCGCTAATTCCTGCATTGATGATGAAATGTGTGGTGGGGTATGAGCACAAGAGGGGACCGCACCGTACTTGTATGCCACGCGCTGCTTTGCAGCTACAGCAAATCGGTATCAGTAACCAGATATGGCGAGGAAGAGAGGACACACCACGTCGCGGCCCATGTCCACGCGCTGACGATGCCTGCGGCGATGAGCCCCGGCTTCACGCTGCGCGACGCGCTGCTGAACTCCTCGGACGAGCGCGGCGAGAACGGCGTATAGCGCGCCTGCACGCGGTCAACCCGATCATGAAGGCGCTGAAGAAGAGGCCGATGCCTGCATCGTCCCATTCAGTCACTTTGTTGTTAATCAACTGTGAGATTGAGAAGGCGCACCGACGACTAGACAACATATGGATTATAATGAGCCACAACTTACGTAAAAGGTTGAAACTCACCGACGCCGTAGCCGGCGCCTTGGGGGAGGACGGTCGAGACGGAGGACATTATGTATTACCACGGCAAGCGATCGAGCTCAGTGGGGGTCGTGTGAGGACGTTGAAGGTGCGGAAGCGGTGTCGCGAATACGCGCGAGTATTTATGCGGGCGCGCAGAGATAAGGCGCAGAGATAAGGGAATCGAAGAAGCCAATTTGGCAAGTGGCGCCGTACGTTGGACTTTGGCAGAGGCTTCTTCTGATGGCAGTGATAGTGTATCGAAGAAGACGTGAGAGAGTGTGAGTAATTATGTCCTAGGGCATGGTGAACGGGAGCTCCCCAGACGGCGGGTTGAGATTGCGGAAGATGACGCGCGTGTCAAATCAGACCACGACGCGTCAGTTACATCACGTGTGCGCAATGAGACGCGGAGGCCTTACGAAATAATCGTAAAGATTCCACCAAGATTCCACGGTTGAAATCCTAGTCGACGCCACATGTCATGCCGACCCATTTGTATCGGGATTTCCGTCCATCGGTAATTCAGGAATTACTTATCCAACTTATTGTGAATATTTCGACGTTAAGTTGACCGTTGTACAAGTTAAAGCCGTCAAGAGTCAGTGTTTGGAGGGGTCAGGAGGAGACTCACGCTAACCAACTGTGAGCGAATTATTTCTAAGCATGCAACTAATGCTGACGGACATTCAGAAAAACAAAACAGCGGGATACAGACCGTTTATTGTTTCGCGAGAGCTCGCGTGAGGTTTCGAGTCCTAGGCTTACGACGTTAAACAGAGCAGGGAAATATATTGATCGTCTTAATGGTTCTGGTTCAAGAACTGAACCAAAACGTGGTACGATAAGTGGAACTGTCATAATCGCATGAGTCTCCTCAAAATAAAATAAATAAAAACAACCGAAGAGACTCACACTCAATCCACAAACCTATCCATCGGGTGCTGAGCAAACGACAGACAAGAAGTCTTGATCAACCCCGCATTATAGGTCCTTGGCAGATGTGTATGTACGAACGGGACAAACTCCGCATAGCGTTCGGCCTCCTTGCCGAACAGGCGCAGCGAGAAATGCACCTCGCGGAGGTCCGGCGTGTCGTCTGCGTCCGCCCACAAGGAGTCGAGGTCGGCCCACACCCACGGCCTGCGGCCCGTCCACATTGGCGATTTGGACGATGCGGGCCTGCGGGGCGGTCGAGGATCGCGAGCGTCAGGACCTCGAGGTGCGGAAGGGGCGTGAGCGTATCGGAAAGGATGGAAAGCAGGGTGTTCGGGGCCTTCGTGAGCTCTACGTCGAGCCAGAGCTCCAGCGACCTCAAACCCGGGAGAGTGGGAAGGTAGGTCGGGGACTGCTCTGGGAGCATCTCAGTCTCAAAAGTATTGTGAGTCGGGCAAGAGGAGAGACCTACCTAGTTCGATTGCTAAATGTGTCAGCGTAGAGGAACACGCGACGAGGAGTTCCGTGAATTTGGGCTGGAACAAGTCGGCGATGGGAGGGATTACAACGGAAAGTCGCTCGAGGTTCTTTAGATACCCCGCTCGCGACGAATCGAGCAGAAAGGGAAGAATGTCTTCGTGGGCAAAGAGGTGCCGGAGGGCTCCAGGCGCCGGGTCCGCTCCGGGGTCTTCGAAGATATTGAATAGGGAGGTTAGCACCACTTGCTCGAAGGATGCTAATGCTCGCACAATCAGGGAGGACGGAATATAATTAAGACGGTCCATGGCAAAACACCGAAGAGTGGGGAGGGAGAGGAGGTCAAAGAGGCACGGGTTTAGGTCCATCTGATTCATCGTGAATTGCGTGCTGGCCCGACGATCGAAAGACGCTCGATTTCCGGTAATAAAGGCAGGATGGACTTGAGATGGACATAATCCTGGGGTATGTCGCGAATGTCGAGGGCCAAAAGGCGCACGTATTTCCCAAGATGAGGGGATGAGGCCAGGAGATCAGCAGTGCGCTCGTACCCGGGCCCCATGTCAGAGCCTAGCGACATCCACCGGAAAAGTCGGCGTTGGCTCGAGGTAACGAATGCGGTTGCGGTTAATGAGCACGCTCCAAGACTCGAATCTGGGACTTGGTCGACGATGGCATCGACGAGCTCTTGGGGTAAATCCGGCATCGATGATCGTGGTCTTTGTTCAAGCGCGTGGACCGTCTCTTTGATGGCGGGAATTCCCGAGCTGGGTGGTATGGAGGAGTTGTCTCGAATGGCATGTCTCAGTTTCCTTTTCAAGTGTTGTATGCAGAAAATTGGTTCTGTAACATGGACTTTCCGAAATTGAGACCGAGTTGCCGAACGGTGCTAAGACCTTCCTGATGAGACTCAGTCACTTACCCTAAAAGGGTTCAACTCGATGCACAATTTCAAGAAAGGCCTTGAGGAAGGCCACTGAATATTCTGGAATCGTCGGAGAAGAAATAAGGCTCAGAGGCGAAACTTCTCGTTGAGCAATTCTAGAGTTTCCAACAGCGTTAGATGCCCATGTACGAAGCTTTTCTTCGCACTGGATGAACTGGATGTGTGTTTTATTTTTCCGACGACCAATGAAGCATCTAAATCTCAAGCCGGAAGCCTTTTCCTCGCTCCTTGCGCAATCGCCTCGGTTTGTTCATCTCCTTCTCGACCCTCGCCTCCTCGTCCCTCCACGGCACGATCTTCTTGACAGTCGGCGCCCCGCCGTGGATGCTCAGCGCCCGGCGCAGGATGAGCGCCAGGGGCGCAGGTCCTCCACAATTTCCACCACACTTTCTTCAAGTCCAGCCGCCGTCTCCGCGGGCGTGTTGGCCTCGATCATCTGCTCGACCAGCCATCCCGTCCTCTCAGGCATCAACCACTCGCCCGTCTCCTTCTCCTTGCCCCACCCCGCGTCGACAAGGGTCTTCCCCCGAGCAGCGCCCGCGTGAGGCGCTGCCTCGGCGCATTGCGCTCGAAGTAGATTTTGCACGCAAGCGGCTGGAGCGCGCCGTTCGTCGCCTTCGTGCGCCGCGCATGCGACAGAGTTTTTTTGGGGAGACTGTTCAACGCACGCAGGACAACGAGCGCGGCGGCGTAGTCCTCGAGGCGCACGAATGTGCGCAGGGCGGCGGTGAGGAGCGCTGCTTTTTGCCCGGGGTCGGCCGTGACGAGCGCGGACGAGGTCGTGACGGGCTTGGTGGGGGTGCGTACTAAACCCATCTGGGAGAGCGTCTCGGCGTAGACCTGCCTTGGGGTTCCAATTGCGGCGCCGCGCCGCGCGAGGGCAACAGGCGCGGGGTTGGGGCGATATTTTTCTGTGAATTTGCGGTGCCCAAGTGCGCGGAAGAGAGCGATGTAGTCGGCGGGGCCGGTAGGCAGAGGCGAAGACGATGGAGGCGTGAATTCAAATTGCAAGGCTTGGACGCGGTTGGGTGGGTGGGTGTGCAGGGAGCGCAAGGCTGAGCGCAAGGACATGATGGCCAGAGAAAAGAGGAAGGGTTATGTAATAAAGTCGCGGTAACGTGACACGTAAGTAAAGCAATATTCATGACATTCCATCTTGGTATCTGCGCAGAAGAACCGTAGATTGACTAATGAATAATCCCCAATAGGCCCGCTGGCGCGGCAAAGCCCACTATCGTAAAGTGGCCGATGCCGCCGCATTCAACTACTATTCAACTTTCAGGCTCTGCCAACAAACTTCTTCTGCAAATTGAAGTCTCTTAGGGTCCGAGTGGATACCACTAGGTGTAAATGGTTGTACATTTGAACGGTTGGAAGTAAATAAATTTGAATTTTTGGAAAATCAGGGCTTGTGACGGCCTGCTCGGGGCCCTTCGCGCGAGCTTTGCTCAGCTCGAGTCCTTCGCCCCCGGTCGCATAAGTACTTCACCAGAAGAAATATTATAAACTGGAACGAAAGTAATAGGTATTTTTTTCAAACGAGTCTGAGTATGAATTCAAATACTGTTCACAGTGCAAGTCCGCTAGGTAATTGTGAGTAATGTTCACCTTAGCATTAGTGGTGTTCAAAGTTGGCCCTACTTGATTCCTGTTTGATCTCCTGCTCGGTCCCTTTTTGACCATTTTACCGCAAAAATGGTCACAAAGGAACCAAGTAGGAGAACAAGTAGAAGCCAAAAAGGAACAACTTTGAAACAGGGGCTCCGTGATTTCACAATCAGGAAACAAGTAGGAGAGTCTTCCTACTTGTCGCAGGTCAAAGGCAACTCTCCGGCAAGTGCTGTCGGCTACTACGGCTTGTCAACCGCAATTTACGGCCTGAGTTCGACACGCTCTCCCTGCTGCTAAGTTGAGATACTGTCTGTATTATAACTCACTTACTACACTGTGCATTACAGCTATTGGCAGTACCGAAGGCGCGGATCGAAAATTTCCGTTTTCGGCTGTTTTTGATCCTCTGCAAAGAATTGTGTCTAGCTCACTCAGTTCTGCACCGTTTGCCTTGAAACCAGGCTAGAATTTTTGGAATAATTCAACCGCAATTAGTGATAGAGCCAGACCCAGCATAATATTCTATTTAGGAATACCCTCAAAATCCACCTTCCCGCGCGAGATTTTTATCTACAGGCCTCAAATCATTTCCAATGGGTCTGGAATTTTTTGAGAAGCAGGTATGATACATTAGGAGTGTTGTCATAGAGCCATAACTAATTATATTTGTCACAAAGGATGTCTATTGTGCTTTAGAACAATTTATTTGCTGTTCAAATTGTTCTAAAGCACAATAGACATCCTTTGTGACAAATATAATTAGTTATGGCTCTATGACAACACTCCTAATGTATCATACCTGCTTCTCAAAAAATTCCAGACCCATTGGAAATGATTTGAGGCCTGTAGATAAAAATCTCGCGCGGGAAGGTGGATTTTGAGGGTATTCCTAAATAGAATATTATGCCGGGTCTGGCTCTATCACTAATTGCGGTTGAATTATTCCAAAAATTCTAGCCTGGTTTCAAGGCAAACGGTGCAGAACTGAGTGAGCTAGACACAATTCTTTGCAGAGGATCAAAAACAGCCGAAAACGGAAATTTTCGATCCGCGCCTTCGGTACTGCCAATAGCTGTAAAACAGGCAAATTTTACCAGCCGAACTTCGAAATATCCGGCACAGCCGGTCACTCAATTCGGGCTCGTGATGCATGTGAGGTGAGCCTAACACAATCAAGCTTGACTGAGGTGAATGACCATAGCTGAGAAATTATCCCTGGGAAACACCCAGCTAAGCATGGAATGAGTCTACAAAAGACAGGAGATGAAAGGAAATCATGGTCCCGGATACAGAGATCAAGTTCTGCCGAGTAGGAGAACAACTAGGGAACACAAGTAGGCACACAAGTAGGAGCATTTTTGTCAACAGGAAGTACATGTCCTCCTGTTTGAAAAGTTGCCCCTACTTGGTTCCTTTTTTGCATTTCCCACTTGACTTCCTGGAAGCAAACAGGAAACCAACCAGGAGCGCAAAAAGGAGCGAATTAGGAAAACCTTGAAAGGCACTATTGCAATGATCCTCACCCTATTACCGGATCATCATGGTGTTGCTCTTGAAGACACTGTTGATTTTAAGCTAAAGGATCCATACACGTTTAAGAGTTGTACAGTGAAACGCACTCGAATTCCAATCCAACCCGGGTTTATCATGACGGCCTACAAGGCCCAAGGGAGAACTCTGCTGACTGCTGTTGTCAGATTGTCGTGGTACAGAGGCATCGTATGTGATGATTTCAAGAGTTACGACCTTGGCCGGATTTGCGAGACTCATGGAATACAATGAAATTGTTAAGATTCCATCTGTACCTCGCCTTTAAAGCAACTTCCCTGTCGCCAAAGTTTCCATCAATGGCTATCTGCTAAAGCGGAATCGGACACTGTCGGCCTTTCGTTGTATCTGCATGCTCGCTGCACCCATTTGATCGGGCAACTTTGCGATTTACTGGCAACCCTGCACAACGCACACGACGAACTTGGAGAGCGAGGGGTGCAAAGGTCAGGGGACGGGTTACGGCCACCTCGAGAAGCACGGAGTCTCCGGAGAAATGTGAATCTCATGCTCGTCAAAGTCTCATTCCAGGAGGGCTTGGTATCTCGCGCATGTCCCCTGCTGAGTTTACGGAATTAAAGCAGCCCAGACAAGATGCGTAGGCCAATTAGTTCCAGAGCTCTAATTCCGGCATATCTGAAGAGGTAGCTAGGGCTAGAACACATAGCGAAGACAGACGGGACGAAGACAATGACCTTGATCCAATGGGTTGGGACGTGTGTATAGACGACACCGAACACGCAGGAGCGTGAACAGGGACAGGGACAGATTTGGGAACATTTTCAACAATTTTAACAGGTTTACAGCTGTTTGCAAAAGTAATGACACTATCTAAAAATAGTTAAAAGAAAGCAGTTTTGAGGTGTCAGATTGCCAAGTCCATTTCTCATTCATTTCTCAACGGATTTCTCCGAGAGTAGGCGCGTTCGAAACCGAGTAAGCGGGACTTTCATACCGTACCCTACTCACCCGGTATATTACGTAATTGAATGTTCCAAAATCCCGGCTGCCTAGTTTGAACGGGACGCGGCAACGGCTTTTGCTCCCTCACCAGAGAACTGATTCGCATAAATTCAGGTGATTCTGAGAGCCTACATCAAGGCAACCTATATCTCAGCGCTCTAGAATGAAACACGCATGAGAGGCACCCGCAAGAATGGATTTACTGATTGGTAGTGAATATTCATTCCTAGCAGGTTGCCTTCAGGAAAAACCAAAAGATAGTTTACCATGGAGCTTTGCCTCAATCACAGCTTTCAGAATCATCTGGATTCATCTGAATCGGCGCTCTAGTGGCCTAGAAAGGGCCATTGCCGTGTTTGGTTCAGACAAGACTGCCGAAATTTTGGAACAGTTAAATTACATAATTTACCTGGTAAGTAGGGTACGGTATGAAAGCCCCGCTTACCCGGTTTCGAACGCGCCTACTCTCGAAGAAATCCGCTGAGAATTGGATGAGAAATGGGCTTGGCAATCTGGCACCTCAAAACTGCTCTTCTTTCATTTATTTTTAGATAGTGTCATTAGTTCTGCAAACAGCTGTAACAGGATTAACAGGTTTGGCTAGGCTCGTCCCCATCCGGTATTCAGCACAGCATATACAAACCCATCACTCGCCAAGGCTCGCAACGCTGAATACCGACCTCCCTGTTGTACTCTCTTTGTCTGATTAATGTATCTGTTTACGTGATTGTTGTTTTTGTTTGTATCACTGGTTGAGCATTTCAAGTTTTTCGGTGAAAAAATTGGTGAAAAATGTCCATTTTTTTTCACCCATTTTTCACTGAAAAAGTGAGTGAAAAAGTCAAAACTTTTTCAGCACTTTTTCGAGTGAGAATTGAAGTGAAAATTTTGAAACAAAATTCATGACTTTTTCAGCAAGATTAACAGCAATAATTCATGCAAGTTTTAGGCTGAAAATGAGGGTGAAAAATTCAAAACCTTTTTCACCACCATTTTCACTGGAAAAAAGACAGTAAAAAGTGTGAATATTCTGGAGTAAAAATGGTATAAAATTGATAATTTTTTTCACACATTTTCCACAAATTTTATTTGGCAGTTTTTCACTGAAAAATGAGGTGAAAAAGTTACAATGTTGTTTACTACATTTTACAGTGTGAATTCAAGTGAAAACATTAAAATATTTTCCAGACATTTAATTGCTAGAGTATTTCAGGTTTTCTGGTGGAAATATTGGTGAAAAAGTTACAATGTTTCCACCACTTTTTTGAGTCAGGATCCAAGTGAAAAATTTGAAACAAAATTCATGACTTTTTCAGCAAGATTAACACCGATGTTACATGCAAGTTTTGGGCTGAAAATGAAGGTGAAAAATGTAAAACCTTTTTCATCACCGTTTTCACTTGGAACAAGAGTGTAAAAAGTGAAAATAATCTGCTGGAAAAAGTGGTATAAAATTGATGACTTTTTTCACACATTTTCCACACATTTTTATTGGCTGTTTTCCACTGAAAAATAGAGTGAAAAACTTATATTGTTTTTTACCACGTTTTTCAGTGTAAATTCAAGTGAAAACATCATAATATTTTCCAGGCATTTTCCACTGGAAATGGTAGTGAAGAATGTGAAATGCGGCAGAGGCCTTTGATGGATGGATTTTCGATTTGAGGGTCACAATAGATGTGCATGGATAGGCATCCAAATGAGGACAAAAGCCATCCTTGCCACTCACTGCAGGGCTATGGTTTGAAAATCCAAAGTCCAGGCAGAAATAGGCTTGCAAACAGGTATTTAAATTCTGCTGAGGCCATTCCTGGATGGATTTTCGATTTGAGGGTCACATTAGATGTGTATGGATCATAGACATCCAAATGAAGACAAAAATTGTCCTTGCCACTCACTGCGGGGCTATAGTTTGAAAATCCGAATTCCAGGCAGAAATAGGTATGCAAACGGGTATTTAAATTCCGCTGAGGCCGTCCATGGACGGATTTTCGATTTGAGGGTCACACTAGATCCGTATGGATCAAAGACATCCAACTGAGGACAAAAATTGTCCTTGCCACTCACTGCGGGGCTATGGTTTGAAAATCCGAATTCCAGGCAGAAATAGGCATGCAAACAGGTATTTAAATTCCGCTGAGGCCGTTCATGGACGGATTTTCGATTTGAGGGTCACACTAGATCCGTATGGATCAAAGACATCCAACTGAGGACAAAAATTGTCCTTGCCACTCCCTGCGGGGCTATGGTTTGAAAATCCGAATTCCAGGCAGAAATAGGCATGCAAACGGGGATTTAAATTCCGCTGAGGCCTTCCATGGATGGATTTTCGATTCGAGGGTCACATTTGATCCGTATGAATCATAGACATCCAACTTAGAACAAAAATTGTCCTTGCCACTCCCTGTGGGGCTATGGTTTGAAAATCCGAATTCCAGGCAGAAATAGGTATGCAAATGGGTATTTAAATTCCGCTGAGGCCATCCATGGACGGATTTTCAATTTGAGGGTCACATTAGATCCGTATGGATCATAGACATCCAACTGAGGACAAAAATTGTCCTTGCCACTCACTGCGGGGCTATGGTTCGAAAATCCGGAGCCTAAAATGGCTGTTTCTACTAGTATTTAAATTCCGCTGAGGCCGTCCATGGATGGATTTTCGATTTGAGCATCACATTAGATGTGTATGGATCATAGACATTCAACTGAGGACAAAAATTGTTCTTGCTCCTCACTGCGGGGATGTGGTTCGAAAATCCGGACTCAAAATAGCCTAAAATGGGTGTTTCTACTAGTATTTAAATTCCGCTGAGGCCATCCCTGGATGGATTTTCGATTTAAGGGTCACATTAGATGCGTATAGATCATAGACATGCAAATGAGGACACAAATTGTCCTTGCCACTCACTGCGGGGCTATGGTTTGAAAATCCGAGTTCCAGGCAGAAATAGGCATGCAAACAGGTAATTAAATTCCGCTGAGGCCGGCCATGGATGGATTTTCGATTCGAGGGTCACATTTGATCCATATGGATCATAGACATCCAACTTATGACAAAAATTGTCCTTGCCACTCACTGTGGGGCTATGGTTTGAAAATCCGAATTCCAGGCAGAAATAGGTATGCAAACGGGGATTTAAATTCCGCTGAGGCCATCCCTGGATGGATTTTCGATTTAAGGGTCACATTAGATGCGTATAGATCATAGACATGCAAATGAGGACACAAATTGTCCTTGCCACTCACTGCGGGGCTATGGTTTGAAAATCCGAGTTCCAGGCAGAAATAGGCATGCAAACAGGTAATTAAATTCCGCTGAGGCCGGCCATGGATGGATTTTCGATTCGAGGGTCACATTTGATCCATATGGATCATAGACATCCAACTTATGACAAAAATTGTCCTTGCCACTCACTGTGGGGCTATGGTTTGAAAATCCGAATTCCAGGCAGAAATAGGTATGCAAACGGGGATTTAAATTCCGCTGAGGCCGTCCGTGGGTGGATTTTTGATTTGAGGGTTGTTGAAGTTGCAAACACCGAGCCATCACCGAGGTGTTGACTAAGCCCGACGTGATGCGCCGTCCGCCCGAAGACTCTCGAATATTCTGTTCTACATTTTCTTACTCATCTTCTTATTCAGCCTCTTATTCATCTTCGGGCAGAAATTGCTAGAATATATTCTGTCTAGTATAAATACTTGAAGTTTTGTCGTAGAGCAATTATTCAATTTTAATATCGCACTTTCATCAGGTTATGGGCCCCGCCCGCCTGAACTAACTCACAATATCTCATCTGCCTACTCGCCCTCTCATTCTTAACTCGCATACACACACATCTACTCGCTACGATGTCGGACAGCAACTCTGCATACCGCATCAAACAGCTCGAAGGTGCCCAGGGCTATTCAGCATGGTCCACCAAGATGATAGATATCCTGACGGATCAGGATATGGACGACTACGTTATCGGCACCAAGAAAATGGCGCCGGTGGTCACAGACGAGGCGAACGCAGCAGAGACTGCCGCATTAGCAGAGTGGAAAAAGAAGCAGCGGAAAGCTCTCTCCGCTATTCGGCTTCGAGTAGCCGAAGGACCCATGGCATACATCCAAAACGCCACTACCGCGGTTGACGCTTGGACCAAGCTCGAACGCATGTACCAGCCCAAGGGAGCTATCTCCATCATTCGTCTCCGCCGACAACTCTTCCGCGCAAGCTGTGAAGAAGGAGAAGATATTGAGGAACACATTCGGAAACTCACCCAGGTTCGGAGCACACTCGAGGGATATGGCAGTACCATCGAAGAATCGGAGTTTGCTATCACAATTCTCACCTCACTTCCGGAATCTTGGGATACTTGGGTTGGCGGAATTGACCTCACCACTGTCACCAATTCCGAGGACATCATCGCCCGCATTCTCCAACAAGCCGGGCACCCCCACGCCAAGCCTGACGCTGACGACACGGCTCTACCAGCATTCAGCGGCAAAGGCAAAGGCAGCAGATCTACGCAATCAGCCACACGGAATGATGGCTGCTTTAATTGTGGACGTGCCGGTCACCACTCACATGAGTGCCGTGATAAACAGAACGGGAAGACGTACACGGAGGAGGAGAAACGTCGAAATTACGAACACTCCGTGCGGAACAAGAAGCGTAGCGGCGGATCCTCGAAGGCACACATAGCCGAGGAAAAGGCCGACTCGGACATTGTGTTCATGGCTGGTGAAAAACCTCGAAACCTCACAAAGGACTCCTGGCTCCTAGACAGCGCGGCCAGTGTCCATATCACGAACAATAGATCCATTTTCTCCTCGTACATGCCGTTGGAAAACCACAACATTGTCGGTATCGGATCTAAACCCGCAGAAGGACAGGGCACAGTGAAACTCCAGTTTAAATTTGATTCACGGCTTACTACAGTGACGCTACAACGCGTACTTTATTTGCCCTCGTCGCCCTACAACCTAATCTCGCTCGGGAAATTCCATCGCGCCGGACACAAACTAGTTTTCCCACTCAACGGAAATCGGGGAAATGACTTTCACAGACGTATGGGGAGCAGCGCGTACACGTGGGATACGTGGCGAGCGCTATTATATTTCGTTCACCGATGGTGCGAAGCGGCACCGAAAGGTTGCTTTGATGAAGAAAAAGTCAGAAGCGGACACGGAAGTCACAAACTATATCGAGTTCATACTCACGCAATTCGGGAAGCGCTGCAAAGCCTTCAGATTCGATCGCGGAGGTGAATACATCTCGAAGGAACTACACGCGAAATTGGAGGCAAAAGGAATCAAGGTCGAAATGACGGCACCATACTCACCACAGCAGAACGGTGTATCGGAACGCCTCAACCGCACCATCCTCGAACGAGCACGCGCCATGCTTATTGCGCACAATCTTCCCCATTCCCTATGGCCCGAAGCAGTTAGCTACGCGGTTTACATCATTAATCGGTCACCCACGACTTCACTCGCCGGCAATATCACGCCCTATGAGGCATTCTGGGGCATTAAACCCGATGTCTCCACGCTACAGGAATTCGGCACAGAGTGTTGGGTACTGGCACAGGGTCAGTTACAGTCCAAACTAGCACCGAAATCCAAGCCATACCGTTTTGTTGGCATCTCGGAAGACTCACGCGCATGGAGGTATCATGCCCCAAAAATGCGCAAAGTCTTGGCATCGCGAAATGTCGTCTTCCAGACAGTCGACGGGGATTATACAACACAGCCAGCAGTCCCCACTGACCCGATTCAGCTCGAGGGGGAGAAGGATGCTCAGAGCGAGCCTACATCGAGTCAGAAACCCGCCGAGGAAAAATCAGCAGACTCACAGCAATTGGAACTCCCATCATCTCCTCCCGACGAACCCATTACCCCCATGGCAGATCCAACACCCGCACCCGCGCCAAAGTCCCGCAATATTTTGCAGATGCCCCCGCGCATACCACGTGAATCCAGAGCTGCCGCGCAAGGTCCGAAGGTCTACAATGACAACACCTATTGGCGCGAACTTCGTAACCCCAACAACCAGTCCCCCAGCAAGCCAGATGCCTGGCGCCATCGCGTTCGCACAGAGGACGTCGCTAACGTTGCCGTAGACTCGGAGCCCAGCTCATACCGACAGGCGACACAGCATCCGCGAGCCGATGATTGGCGCAAGGCAATGGAAGCCGAGCTGAAGCAGCTCGAGGACTTGGGAACATTCAGTCTTGCTGAGTTACCAGAAGGCCGGAAAGCATTGGGGAACAAGTGGGTGTACAGAAACAAGGAGGACGAGACCGGGGAGATCGCACGGCGGAAAGCACGACTCGTCATCATGGGAAATACGGAGATACCAGGAACGGATTATGATCCAGACCAAATCTCATCACCCGTCGTTCGCGCCGAAACGAACCGCCTCCTACTTGCTCTCGCAGCGAAATACGACCTCGAGATGCGCACAGTAGACGTCAAAGGCGCGTATCTGAATGGAGAATTGAAAGAAGAAATTTACATGAAGCAGCCGGAGGGATTTTCTGACGGCACTTCACGCGTCTTACGGCTCCATAAAACGCTCTATGGCCTCAAACAATCCGGCCGCGTATGGAATGAGACTCTCGACAGGCAGTTCAAGAAGATTGGATTCTCCCGCTTGCTTTCGGACCGCTGTGTCTATGTACAGCGCACGGAAACGGATATCATCATTGTTGCCGTCCATGTTGACGACATGTCCATCTACGCGTCAAACTCCGACTTGATCACGCGCACTGAGGACGAGCTCGAACGCGCATTCGAGATCACGCGTCTTGGCAACGCAAAGCAGCTCTTGGGAATGGAAATTCATCGCGATCGCGAACAGGGAACGATTACCATCACCCAAACAAATTACATCAAGAAAATCCTCGCCCTGCACGGCATGGAGGACTGCAATCCCACGGCATCGCCCATGGATCCCAACGTGAAGCTTCAGAAGCTTCCCGAGCACGAGTCCCACCCAGAAATCAAGGCTGTTTACCAGTCTATGGTTGGCGGCTTAATGTACGCTGCGATCAGCACACGTCCTGACATCGCATACGCTGTCCAAACCTTATCCCAGTTTAACACCAATCCCGGACCTACGCATCTCACTGCCGTGAAGCGTGTCTACCGCTACCTCCGCGGCACAGCCAACCTCGGCATCACCTACTCATCGGCTTCAGACTCGGCTATTGACATGCACGCCAATTATTCCGAGCCCACTCTATTCACCGACGCCGACTGGGCTAACTCCATTGATGACCGCAAATCGATCTCCGGCTATGTCTCTATGCTTGCAGGGGGAGCTACGACTTGGTCATCGAAGAAACAAGCCACTGTCGCACTTTCTACTATGGAAGCGGAATATATTTCACTCTCGCACGCAGCACGCGAGAATCTTTGGTTACGTTCACTATTCACGGAATTCGACCTTCCTCCCACACAACCGACACCCATCTTCGTCGACAATCGTGGCGCCATTGACTTTACCTTTAACGCTGGCTATCACGCCCGTTCCAAGCACATCGACATGCGCCATCACTTTATCCGTGATACCGTTGCCTCTAACGAGGTATCAGTTCACCACTGCGCATCAGGCGATAATCTGGCGGATATTTTCACAAAGCCACTCCCACGGGCTCAGCATGAAGAACAGGTTCGCAAACTTGGGATGACTCGAGTTTGAGGGGGAGTGTTGAAGTTGCAAACACCGAGCCATCACCGAGGTGTTGACTAAGCCCGACGTGATGCGCCGTCCGCCCGAAGACTCTCGAATATTCTGTTCTACATTTTCTTACTCATCTTCTTATTCAGCCTCTTATTCATCTTCGGGCAGAAATTGCTAGAATATATTCTGTCTAGTATAAATACTTGAAGTTTTGTCGTAGAGCAATTATTCAATTTTAATATCGCACTTTCATCAAGGGTCACATTAGATGCGTATGGATCATAGACATCCAACTGAGGACAACAATTGTCCTTGCCACTCACTGCGGGGCTATGGTTTGAAAATCCGCATTCCAGGCAGAAATAGGCATGCAAACAGGTAATTAAATTCTGCTGAGGCCGTCCCTGGATGGATTTTCGATTTGAGGGTCACATTAGATGAGTATGGATCATAGACATCCAAATGAGGACAACAATTGTCCTTGCCATTCACTGCGGGGCTATGGTTTGAGAATCCAAATTCCAGGCAGAAATAGGTGTGCAAACGGGGATTTAAATTCCGCTGAGGCCATCCCTGGATGGATTTTCGATTTAAGGGTCACATTAGATGCGTATAGATCATAGACATGCAAATGAGGACACAAATTGTCCTTGCCACTCACTGCGGGGCTATGGTTTGAAAATCCGAGTTCCAGGCAGAAATAGGCATGCAAACGGGTAATTAAATTCCGCTGAGGCCGTCCCTGGATGGATTTTCGATTTGAGGGTCACATTAGATGAGTATGGATCATAGACATCCAAATGAGGACAACAATTGTCCTTGCCATTCACTGCGGGGCTATGGTTTGAAAATCCGAATTCCAGGCAGAAATAGGCATGCAAACGGGGATTTAAATTCCGCTGAGGCCGTCTGTGGGTGGATTTTCGATTTGAGGGTCACATTAGATGCGTATGGATCATAGACATCCAACTGAGGACAACAATTTTCCTTGCCACTCACTGCGGGGCTATGGTTTGAAAATCAGCATTCCAGGCAGAAATAGGCTTGCAAATGGGTATTTAAATTCCGCTCAGGCCATTCCTGGATGGATTTTCGATTTAAGGGTCACATTAGATGCGTACAGATCATAGACATCCAACTGAGGACAAAAATTGTCGTTGCCACTCACTGTGGGGCCATGGTTTGAAAGTCCGAATTCCAGGCAGAAATAGGTATGCAAACAGGTATTTAAATTCCGCTGAGGCCGTCCATGGATGGATTTTCGATTTGAGCGTCCCATTAGATGCGTATGGATCATAGACATTCAACTAAGGACAAAAATTGTTCTTGCTCCTCACTGCGGGGCTATGGTTCGAAAATCCGGACTCAAAATAGCCTAAAATGTGTGTTTCTACTAGTATTTAAATTCAGCTGAGGCCATCCCTGGATGGATTTTCGATTTAAGGGTCACATTAGATGCGTATGGATCATAGACATCCAAATGAGGACAAAAATTGTCCTTGCCACTCACCACGAGGCTATGGTTTGAAAATCCGAGTTCCAGGCAGAAATAGGCATGCAAACGGGTATTTAAATTCCGCTGAGGCCGTCCATGGATGGATTTTCGATTTGAGGGTCACATTTGATCCGTATAGATCATAGACATCCAACTTAGGACAAAAATTGTCCTTGCCACTCACTGTGGGGCCACGGTTCGAAAATCCGGACTCAAAATAGCCTAAAATGGCTGTTTCTACTGGTATTTAAATTCCACTAAGGCCATCCCTGCACAGATTTTCGATTTAAGGGTCACATTAGATGTGTATGGATCATAGACATCCAACTGCGAGCAAAAACTGTTCTTGCCACTCACTGCGGGGCTGTGGTATGAAAATCCGGACTCAAATAGCCTAAAATGGCTGTTTCTACTAGTATTTAAATTCCGCTGAGGCCGTCTAAGGACGGATTTTCGATTTGAGGGTCACATTAGATGCATATGGATCACAGACATCCAACTAAGGACAAAAATTGTCGTTGCCACTCACTGTGGGGCCATGGTTTGAAAATCCGAATTCCAGGCAGAAATAGGTATGCAAACAGGTATTTAAATTCCGCTGAGGCCGTCCTGGATGGATTTTCGATTCGAGAGTCACATTTGATCCGTATGGATCATAGACATCCAACTTGAGACAAAAATTGTCCTTGCCACTCACTGCGGGGCTATGGTTCGAAAATCCGGACTCAAAATAGCCTAAAATGGCTGTTTCTACTAGTATTTAATTTCCGCTGAGGCCGTCCAAGGACGGATTGTCGATTTGAGGGTCACATTAGATGCATATGGATCATAGACATCCAACTGAGGACAAAAATTGTCCTTGCCACTCACTGCGAGGCTATGGTTTGAAAATCCGAGTGCCAGGCAGAAATAGGCATGCAAACGGGTATTTAAATTCCGCTGAGGCCGTACATGGATGGATTTTCGATTTGAGGGTCACATTAGATGTGTATGGATCATAGACATCCAACTGAGGACAAAAATTGTCCTTGCCACTCACTGCGGGGCTATGGTTTGAAAATCCGAATTACAGGCAGAAATAGGCATGCAAACGGGTATTTAAATTCTGCGGAGGCCCGTCCATGGACGGATTTTCGATTTAAGGGTCACATTAGATGTGTATGGATCATAGACATCCAAATGAGGACAAAAACTGTCCTTGCCACTCACTGCGGGGCTATGGTTTGAAAATCCGAATTCCAGGCAGAAATAGGCATGCAAACGGGTATTTAAATTACGCGGAGGCCATCCACGGACAGATTTTCGATTTCAGGGTCTCACTAGATCCGTATGGATCATAGACATCAACATGAGGACAAAAATTGTCCTTGCCACTCACTCCGGGGCTATGGTTCGAAAATCCGGACAGAAAATATCCTAAAATGGCGGTTTCTGCTAGTATTTACATTCCGCTGAGGCTATCCCTGGATGGATTTTCGATTTAAGGGTCACATTAGATGCATATGGATCATAGACATCCAAATGAGGACAAAAATTGTCCTTGCCACTCACTGCGAGGCTATGGTTTGAAAATCCGAGTTCCAGGCAGAAATAGGCATGCAAACGGGTATTTAAATTCCGCTGAGGCCGTCCATGGATGGATTTTTGATTTGAGGGTCACATTAGATGTGTATGGATCATAGACATCCAACTGAGGACAAAAATTGTCCTTGCCACTCACTGCGGGGCTATGGTTTGAAAATCCGAATTCCAGGCAGAAATAGGTATGCAAACGGGGATTTAAATTCCGCTGAGGCCGTCCGTGGGTGGATTTTCGATTTGAGGGTCACATTAGATGCGTATGGATCATAGACATCCAACTGAGGACAACAATTGTCCTTGCCACTCACTGCGGGGCTATGGTTTGAAAATCCGCATTCCAGGCAGAAATAGGCTTGCAAATGGGTATTTAAATTCCGCTCAGGCCATCCCTGGATGGATTTTCGATTTGAGGGTCACATCAGATGCGTATGGATCATAGACATCCAAATGAGGACAACGATTGTCCTTGCCATTCACTGCGGGGCTATGGTTTGAAAATCCGAATTCCAAGCAGAAATAGGCATGCAAACGGGTATTTAAATTCCGCGGAGGCCATCCATGGACGGATTTTCGATTTGAGGGTCACACTAGATCCGTATGGATCTAGAAACAGCCATTTTAGGCTGTTTTGACTCCGGATTTTCAAACCATAGCCCCGCAGTGAGTGGCAAGGACAATTTTCGTCCTCATTTGGATGTCTATGATCCATACAGATCTAATGGGACCCTCAAATCGAAAATCCGTCCATGGACGGCCTCAGTGGAATTTAAATACCTGTTTGCATGCCTATTTCTGCCTGGAATTCGGATTTTCAAACCATAGCCCCGCAGTGAATGGCAAGGACAATCGTTGTCCTCATTTGGATGTCTATGATCCATACGCATCTAATGTGACCCTCAAATCGAAAATCCATCCAGGGATGGCCGCAGCGGAATTTAAGTACTAGTAGAAACAGCCATTTTAGGCTATTTTGAGTCTGGATTTTCGAACCATAGCCCCGCAGTGAGTGGCAAGGACAATTTTTGTCCTCATTTGGATATCTATGATCCACACGGATCTAGTGTGACCCTCAAATCGAAAATCCGTCCATGGATGGCCTCAGCGGAATTTAAATACTGGTAGAAACAGCCATTTTAGGCTATTTTGAGTCCGGATTTTCGAACCACAGCCCCGCAGTGAGTGGCAAGAACAGTTTCTTTCTTCAGTTGGATGTCTGTGATCCATACGCATCTAATGTGACCCTCAAATCGAAAATCCATCCAGGGATGGCCGCAGCGGAATTTAAGTCCTAGTAGAAACAGCCATTTTAGGCTATTTTGACTCCGGATTTTCGAACCATAGCCCCGCAGTGAGTGGCAAGGACAATTTTTGTCCTCATTTGGATATCTATGATCCATACGGATTTAGTGTGACCCTCAAATCGAAAATCCGTCCATGGATGGCCTCAGCGGAATTTAAATACCCGTTTGCATGCCTATTTCTGCCTGGAACTCGGATTTTCAAACCATAGCCTCGCAGTGAGTGGCAAGGACAATTTTTGTCCTTAGTTGGCTGTCTATGATCCATATGGATCAAATGTGACCCTCGAATCGAAAATCCATCCATGGACGGCCTCAGCGGAATTTAAATACCCGTTTGCATGCCTATTTCTGCCTAGAACTCGGATTTTCAAACCATAGCCCCGCAGTGAGTGGCAAGGACAATATTTGTCCTCATTTGGATGTCTATGATGTATACGCATCTAATGTGACCCTGAAATCGAAAATCCATCCAGGGATGGCCTCGGCGGAATTTAAATGCTAGTAGAAACACCCATTTTACGCTATTTTGAGTCCGGATTTTCGAACCATAGCCCCGCAGTGAGTGGCAAGGACAATTTTTGTCCTCATTTGGATGTCTATGATCCATACACATCTAATGTGACCCTTAAATCGAAAATCTGTCCATGGACGGGCCTCCGCAGAATTTAAATACCCGTTTGCATGCCTATTTCTGCCTGTAATTCGGATTTTCAAACCATAGCCCCGCAGTGAGTGGCAAGGACAATTTTTGTCCTCAGTTGGATGTCTATGATCCATACACATCTAATGTGACCCTCAAATCGAAAATCCGTCCATGGACGGCCTCAGCGGAATTTAAATACCCGTTTGCATGCCTATTTCTGCCTGGAACTCGGATTTTCAAACCATAGCCTCGCAGTGAGTGGCAAGGACAATTTTTGTCCTCATTTGGATGTCTATGATCCATATGCATCTAATGTGACCCTTAAATCGAAAATCCATCCAGGGATAGCCTCAGCGGAATGTAAATACTAGCAGAAACAGCCATTTTAGGATATTTTGAGTCCGGATTTTCGAACCATAGCCCCGCAGTGAGTGGCAAGGACAATTTTTGTCCTAAGTTGGATGTCTATGATCCATACGGATCAAATGTGACCCTCGAATCGAAAATCCATCCATGGACGGCCTCAGCGGAATTTAAGTCCTAGTAGAAACAGCCATTTTAGGCTATTTTGACTCCGGATTTTCGAACCATAGCCCCGCAGTGAGTGGCAAGGACAATTTTTGTCCTCATTTGGATATCTATGATCCATACGGATCTAGTGTGACCCTCAAATCGAAAATCCGTCCATGGATGGCCTCAGCGGAATTTAAATACCCGTTTGCATGCCTATTTCTGCCTGGAACTCGGATTTTCAAACCATAGCCTCGCAGTGAGTGGCAAGGACAATTTTTGTCCTTAGTTGGATGTCTATGATCCATATGGATCAAATGTGACCCTCGAATCGAAAATCCATCCATGGACGGCCTCAGCGGAAGTTAAATACCCGTTTGCATGCCTATTTCTGCCTAGAACTCGGATTTTCAAACCATAGCCTCGCAGTGAGTGGCAAGGACAATTCTTGTCCTTAGTTGGATGTCTATGATCCATATGGATCAAATGTGACCCTCGAATCGAAAATCCATCCAGGGACGGCCTCAGCGGAATTTAAATACCTGTTTGCATACCTATTTCTGCCTGGAATTTGGATTTTCAAACCATAGCCCCGCAGTGAGTGGCAAGGACAATTTTTGTCCTTAGTTGGATGTCTGTGATCCATATGCATCTAATGTGACCCTCAAATCGAAAATCCGTCCTTAGACGGCCTCAGCGGAATTTAAATACTAGTAGAAACAGCCATTTTAGGCTATTTTGAGTCCGGATTTTCGAACCATAGCCCCGCAGTGGGTGGCAAGAACAGTTTTTGCTCGCAGTTGGATGTCTATGATCCATACGGATCAAATGTGACTCTCGAATCGAAAATCCATCCAGGGACGGCCTCAGCGGAATTTAAATACCTGTTTGCATACCTATTTCTGCCTGGAATTCGGATTTTCAAACCATAGCCCCGCAGTGAGGAGCAAGAACAATTTTTGTCCTTAGTTGAATGTCTATGATCCATACGCATCTAATGGGACGCTCAAATCGAAAATCCATCCATGGACGGCCTCAGCGGAATTTAAATACCTGTTTGCATACCTATTTCTGCCTGGAATTCGGATTTTCAAACCATGGCCCACAGTGAGTGGCAACAACAATTTTTGTCCTCAGTTGGATGTCTTTGATCCATACGGATCTAGTGTGACCCTCAAATCGAAAATCCGTCCATGGACGGCCTCAGCGGAATTTAAATACCTGTTTGCATACCTATTTCTGCCTGGAATTCGGATTTTCAAACCATAGCCCCGCAGTGAGTGGCAAGGACAGTTTTTGTCCTCATTTGGATGTCTATGATCCATACACATCTAATGTGACCCGCAAATCGAAAATCCGTCCAGGGATGGCTTTAGTGGAATTTAAATACTAGTAGAAACAGCCATTTTAGGCTATTTTGAGTCCGGATTTTCGAACCATAGCCCCGCAGTGAGTGGCAAGGACAATTTTTGTCCTAAGTTAGATGTCTATGATCCATACGGATCAAATGTGACTCTCGAATCGAAAATCCATCCAGGGACGGCCTCAGCGGAATTTAAATACCTGTTTGCATACCTATTTCTGCCTGGAATTCGGATTTTCAACCCATAGCCCCGCAGTGAGTGGCAAGGACAATTTTTGACCTCAGTTGGATGTCTGTGATCCATATGTATCTAATACGCCCTCAAATCGAAAATCTGTCCATGAACGGCCTCAGCGGAATTTAAATACTAGTAGAAACAGCCATTTTAGGCTATTTTGAGTCCGGATTTTCGAACCATAGCCCCGCAGTGAGTGGCAAGGACAATTTTTGTCCTAAGTTGGATGTCTATGATCCATACGGATCAAATGTGACCCTCGAATCGAAAATCCATCCATGGACGGCCTCAGCGGAATTTAAATACCTGTTTGCATACCTATTTCTGCCTGGAATTCGGATTTTCAAACCATAGCCCCGCAGTGAGTGGCAAGGACAATTTTTGACCTCAGTTGGATGTCTGTGATCCATATGTATCTAATACGCCCTCAAATCGAAAATCCGTCCATGAACGGCCTCAGCGGAATTTAAATACTAGTAGAAACAGCCATTTTAGGCTATTTTGAGTGCGAATTTTCGAACCACAGCCCCGCAGTGAGTGGCAAGAACAGTTTTTTCTTCAGTTGGATGTCTATGATCCATACGCATCTAATGTGACCCTCAAATCGAAAATCCACCCACAGACAGCCTCAGCGGAATTTAAATACCCGTTTACATACTTATTTCTGCCTGGAATTCGGATTTTCAAACCATAGCCCCGCAGTGAGTGGCAAGGACAATTTTTGTCCTCACTTGGATGTCTGTGATCCATATGCATCTAATGTGCCCCTTAAATCGAAAATCCATCCAGGGATGGCCTTAGTGGAATTTAAATACTAGTAGAAACAGCCATTTTAGGCTATTTTGAGTCCGGATTTTCGAACCATAGCCCCAGAGTGAGTGGCAAGGACAAATTTTGTCCTCAGTTGGATGTCCATGATCCATACGGATCTAATGTGACCCTCAAATTGAAAATCCGTCCATGGATGGCCTCAGCGGAATTTAAATACCCGTTTTCATACCTATTTCTGCCTGGAATTCGGATTTTCAAACCATGACCCCGCAGTGAGTGGCAAGGACAATTTTTGTCCTCATTTGGATTTCTATGATCCATACGGCTCTAATGTGACCCTCAAATTGAAAATCCGTCCATGGATGGCCTCAGCGGAATTTAAATACCCATTTGCATACCTATTTCTGCCTGGAATTCGGATTTTCGAACCATAGCCCCGCAGGGAGTGGCAAGGACAATTTTTGTCCTCAGTTGGATGTCTGTGATCCATATGCATCTAATGTGCCCTTCAAATGGAACATGTGTCCATGGACGGCCTCAGCGGAATTTAAATACTAGTAGAAACAGCCATTTTAGGCTATTTTGTGTCCGGCTTTTCGAACCATAGCCCCGGAGTGAGTGGCAAGGACAATTGTTGTCCTCAGTTGGATGTCCATGATCCATATGGATCTAATGTGACCCTCAAATTGAAAATCCGTCCATGGACGGCCTCAGCGGAATTTAAATACCCGCTTGCATGCCTATTTCTGCCTGGATTTCGGATTTTCAAACCATAGCCCCGCAGTGAGTGGCAAGGACAATTTTTGTCCTTAGTTGGATGTCTGTGATCCATACACATCTAATGTGACCCGCAAATCGAAAATCCGTCCAGGGATGGCTTTAGTGGAATTTAAATACTAGTAGAAACAGCCATTTTAGGCTATTTTGAGTCCGGATTTTCGAACCATAGCCCCGCAGTGAGTGGCAAGGACAATTTTTGTCCTAAGTTGGATGTCTATGATCCATACGGATCAAATGTGACCCTCGAATCGAAAATCCTTCCATGGACGGCCTCAGTGGAATTTAAATACCCGTTTGCATGCCTATTTCTGCCTAGAACTCGGATTTTCAAACCATAGCCCCGCAGTGAGTGGCAAGGACAATCTTTGTCCTCATTTGGATGTCTATGATGTATACGCATCTAATGTGACCCTGAAATCGAAAATCCATCCAGGGATGGCCTCAGCGGAATTTAAATACTAGTAGAAACACCCATTTTAGGCTATTTTGAGTCCGGATTTTCGAACCATAGCCCCGCAGTGAGTGGCAAGGACAATTTTTGTCCTAAGTTGGATGTCTATGATCCATACGGATCAAATGTGACCCTCGAATCGAAAATCCATCCATGGACGGCCTCAGCGGAATTTAAATACCCGTTTGCATGCCTATTTCTGCCTAGAACTCGGATTTTCAAACCATAGCCCCGCAGTGAGTGGCAAGGACAATCTTTGTCCTCATTTGGATGTCTATGATGTCTACGCATCTAATGTGACCCTGAAATCGAAAATCCATCCAGGGATGGCCTCAGCGGAATTTAAATACTAGTAGAAACAACCATTTTAGGCTATTTTGAGTCCGGATTTTCGAACCATAGCCCCACAGTGAGTGGCAAGGACAATTTTTGACCTCAGTTGGATGTCTGTGATCCATATGCATCTAATGTGACCCTCAAATCGAAAATCCACCCACAGACGGCCTCAGCGGAATTTAAATACCCGTTTACATACCTATTTCTGCCTGGAATTCGGATTTTCAAACCATAGCCCCGCAGTGAATGGCAAGGACAATTTTTGTCCTCAGTTGGATGTCTGTGATCCATATGCATCTAATGTGCCCTTCAAACCGAACATGTGTCCATGGACGGCCTCAGCGGAATTTAAATACTAGTGGACACAGCCATTTTAGGCTATTTTGAGTCCGGATTTTCGAACCATAGCCCTGGAGTGAGTGGCAAGGACAATTTTTGTCCTCAGTTGGATGTCCATGATCCATACGGATCTAATGTGACCCTCAAATTGAAAATCCGTCCATGGACGGCCTCAGCGGAATTTAAATACCCGTTTGCATGCCTATTTCTGCCTGGAGTTCGGATTTTCAAACATAGCCCCGCAGGGAGTGGCAAGGACAAGTTTTGTCCTAAGTTGGATGTCTATGATCCATACGGATCAAATGTGACCCTCGAATCGAAAATCCATCCATGGACGGCCTCAGCGGAATTTAAATACCCGTTTGCATGCCCATTTCTGCCTGGAACTCGGATTTTCAAACCATAGCCCCGCAGTGAGTGGCAAGGATGGCTTTTGTCCTCATTTGGATGCCTATCCATGCACATCTATTGTGACCCTCAAATCGAAAATCCATCCATCAAAGGCCTCTGCCGCATTTCACATTCTTCACTACCATTTCCAGTGGAAAATGCCTGGAAAATATTATGATGTTTTCACTTGAATTTACACTGAAAAACGTGGTAAAAAACAATATAAGTTTTTCACTCTATTTTTCAGTGGAAAACAGCCAATAAAAATGTGTGGAAAATGTGTGAAAAAAGTCATCAATTTTATACCACTTTTCCAGCAGATTATTTTCACTTTTTACACCCTTGATCCAAGTGAAAACGGTGATGAAAAAGGTTTTACATTTTTCACCTTCATTTTCAGCCCAAAACTTGCATGTAATATTGGTGTTAATCATGCTGAAAAAGTCATGAATTTTGTTTCAAATTTTTCACTTGGATCCTGACTCAAAAAAGTGGTGGAAACATTGTAACTTTTTCACCAATATTTCCACCAGAAAACCTGAAATACTCTAGCAATTAAATGTCTGGAAAATATTTTAATGTTTTCACCTGAATTTACACTGTAAATGTAGTAAAAAACATTGTAACTTTTTCACCTCATTTTTCAGTGAAAAACTGCCAATTAAAATTTGTGGAAAATGTGTGAAAAAAATTATCAATTTTATACCATTTTTACTCCAGAATATTCACACTTTTACTGTCTTTTTTCCAGTGAAAATGGTGGTGAAAAAGGTTTTGAATTTTTCACCCTCATTTTCAGCCTAAAACTTGCATGAATTATTGCTGTTAATCTTGCTGAAAAAGTCATGAATTTTGTTTCAAAATTTTCACTTCAATTCTCACTCGAAAAAGTGCTGAAAAAGTTTTGAATTTTTTACTCACTTTTTCAGTGAAAAATGGGTGAAAAAAATGGACATTTTTCACCAATTTTTTCACCGAAAAACTTGAAATGCTCAACCAGTGTATGATGTTCCGCATTCGGTCTGAGATCAATCTGCTAGCGTCGACTGGTTCACGAGTCTAAGGTTTGGCAGGATGGATGGGCACCTGCGAAGGCGACGAAGGAGAAACTGCATAATGCAAGCAACAACGTGCCAATAATAAATAAAATCATAATAATAATAAAATCGCCGGAATAGGGCGACAAAGACACCCCAACCGAAATAGGCAACGCACCTGGTTACTTAAAATTAGTGACCGAGGTTCCTCACTAGACCAAAGACGCACCAGAATAGGGGTATCAACTAGAAGGATAATGAACAAATGATATCAACAAGAACAGGGAAGATACTATTGATCACCCACCTGTGCAAAACTGGTTTGATGGCATTTTGTTGGGCCTGGTACTTTTGTGCCTCTGGACGGATTGGCCTCGGCATCGACACACGGGATGCCTGACATATCAATATGTCGAGTCTGAGGCCCTTGAATTTTTGAGGCAGAAACGAGGCCGCACTGAAGGTCCCGAGGCGGTGTGTACCTTGGCAAAAAAATTACATGAGGAATTTGGCGGGCGATCAATATGATCAAAAATCAACCTTCGATTTATTGTAAACTCATTTCGCGATGTATCACCTAGTAGCGTAAAAGGACATTCAATGTACCCTACATGAGTCTCCCACATTTATTTGAAGCCAATCCGGCACGAATTGAGAGAATTAGATCGAATTTTTGCAAAGGTAAGTACACACTTTTGCAAAGGTGGGCAATTGATAGTATGTACCGGGACCCAAAAAAGCAGGGGGAGATGCGTCCCCTAAAATATGGCCCACGGGTCGAAGGAAGACGGCACCAATTCACCAGAGGCGAGAAGCCACTCCCGCATATACACCTTCCAACGGAGACCAAGTGCAACGTTGATGGGCAAAGGAGGATCCACGCTAAAGGCGAGAGACATAGTAAAAGTACCATGAGAGGCGGTGGATAGAGTTATCTGGAAAGGGTCCTGACCAGAGAAATGGGCCGCAAAGAAGCGAGATGACACCGAGTTGGCCAAGGCGAGACCTCAACCGACCATGGTACAGAGGACACCCTCAACGGACACAGACATAGATGGGAAGCGGAAAATACGACAGTCGACAGTGAAAGCGATCGGAGAGAGAGCGAGAGAGAGAGAAAGGGAGGGCACGAGGGTAGCACAATGGATAGATACGATCAAAAGGCGAAACCACCCAAATAGAGGTTCTTGTGAAACCCAAAAGGGACACAAAAGTTACACCTACTAGCCTTGCAAAGCGACAACGGAGCAGTTATGTGAAATTACTCCCCAAAGCAGACGCAAGCACATGGTCTTATTGTATTCCTTTATCTGCAGATCATGCCGCGGCGAACAAAACAGTTCCAAAAAAGGCAAAAGCTGACATAAGTTGATCGCATTCTTCAGAAATTTGGTTTTAGGGCGCCCCAACACCCACTACATTCTGATAGTGGGCATTTGCGATACTACGTCCTTAAATGGAGCCTTGCTTGAATCACGAATGCCAAAAGTCGATCTGGTAACAATATCTCAAAATACAGAGTAGTATTACAGCCCCAGGCGTCTCTTATACTCATTGAATCCCTTCTCTAGAGCGATAGTGTGAGCGGTGGGGTTGGGATATTGCTGTATCGTCTCCTCCAGATAATGTTCTACTCGACCGATTAATTCATGTGGAGGTGGAGAAAATGTCTGGGAAATTGCGCGCATGAGTACCTGCTTCATTTCACAAACATAACCAAGAATTGACCTTCAGCCATTTCAGGATATGGTAGTGAATGTCGTGCCCAAGACCGCTAGTCCAGACAGGTTCTACATCGCATAGATCATGTAAAAGCATGGGGCTGGGCGCAGACAATCTCAGATAATAACTCCATCCCAAAAGGGACGGCCTAAATAAGTAAAGTTAGGGCTGTAGGCGACCAATTGCATACAGATACTCACTTAAAATACGTGTCTATTTCGCCGCTGAGAATCCTCCGCATAACACGTAGGGAGCCGCGAGTCAGGTCCCAAAATAAGTGCACCGGAAAGAGGGACATTTCCAATGCAACAATTGGCATGTTCCTGATAAGCCCGTCCCCTTCGTCGCCTACGAGTGAGCGTAGAGAGCAGAATGCCATTCTCAGCTCGTCCCACGAGAAATCCAACAGGACGTGGATTCGAAAAATGAGGATTTGAAAGGAGTAGGACATCATATGGGACTTGGGGTATGTGATGAATTTAATTGACTGAAGAATTCGGATGAGTGATGGGGAGACCTGCAACAAAATCTGGTGGCAGTGGTCCCGATCCTCCTCTGTAACTTGGGTTCTTCTTCTAATGTCTTGATACCATATTTTTTCACAATAACCCATGAAATGGTAGTCTTCCCAGAGCTGATTTAAATCTGTGGGTGGTGGCCGACTCCTCTAGAAAATAATTTCAACATTGTTAATCTTTATGAACTGAGCTGTAGAACGTACTTTCAACCACTCCAAGACCATGTCAGCTACATCAATCACATCCTCCGCAAAAGTTAAACTAAACAAAAAATCTGGGTTGAAAGAGCGAAGCAGGGATACAAGCCCCGAAGATGGCTCAGAGGAAACAATATGTCTGAATGCAGAAGAGTCAAGTTTCCTGAGATCCAAAGTGTATTTAAAAATCCAGTAGCTTTCAATTGGAATAAATTCACCCCGAGACATGACTGTGTTGGTTCTGGACTGGATCTTGATACCTGTATGAAAATGCCTTGAGAATATGATGGGACAAATCCGTCCGATGCGAACAACCGCCAACATAAAAAATTCCTGCCCGTCCTGGATCTTGAAGGAAATCACGGAAGGAGGCATGATGAAAGTATATCCGCGACTTGAAGGACCAATCATCAGAACTATCACCGTCCAAGCCAGAAATCACAGAATGTAGGCCACGCAGCGCTAATCGCATATCACCCTCTCCAAACTCGAGGAGTTGTTCAACGTGGCCTATTGACAAAATAATTTCGGCTGCAATAACCGTTAAAATTTTGAGAAGTTGGGGCCGAGCATCAACTTGAGAAAGTATTTCGATGTAGAGCTGATCGAGTGAAGCAAACGGTGATTCTGAAAGAGGGTCTGTCATTCCGTTGATGATCGCGAGACGTTCTGTAGGACGGAAATTTTTATCGTCCACGAATTCGATGATTGTGGACGCATAGATGAAGTATCCGGACGATTTGTAGACGAGATTGCTGATAATTTTGGGAGTCGGCCATGGGTACGGAACCCTGGCCATGGTTGCACGGTGTTCTCGATGAATCCGTGCAAATTCATCGAGCAGATATTTCTGGACGTCGTCAAATGACTGGTGGACGTTCACTGGACAATGGATGTTGTTTAACATGCCCGTGAAAATCTCACGAATATGAGACTCGGGTCGGCTAGCGATTAAAAATCGAAGAGGAAGTTGCTGTTCAGTAACAGCACGGCCAATCGAGCACAATACTTCTTGTTGAACCTTTTGATCTTCACATTCGTCCAACCCGTCAATGACGACAACCAGAGCGTGAGTGGAGGTATTCTGTCGACACGGTTCGACAATCAGCTTCTGGAGTTGTGTCGAAAGGGATTTGTCGACAAGCGATGGGTTTTTCTCTATGCTCTGGGAGATGTGGCGATTCAAATCGGGAAGAACAAGGGCGAGTTGGTATGCGATTGTTGCAAAGAGTCGTTTGGCATGTCCGCGAGATGGGTGTCCCCGTTTGAAGAAAAAGCTGGCTCCGAGGCGACCTTCTTCCTCTAATTTCTGGCAAAGGGTCTGCGCAATGGCAGATTTACCGGCGCCCGCAGGACCGTGCAGCCAAAGGATAGGACTAGAATTGTCGTCTGAGGACAAGCTAATGTCCTCATCCTCTGAGGACGAGCTAATGTTCTCATCCTCTGAGGACGAGCTAGTGTCCTCATCCTTTGAGGACGACTCGAATGAGTCATCATCCTCGTTCCAGTTCTTTAAGGGTTCAATTCCACGGGTCCAGTTACAGAGAACATCGAGCATCTCTGTCCGAGTCTCAGGATGGCACCTTGGCTGCGGAAATCTATCTTCTGAGTCGTGGGTCGCGTCCCCTGCTGCAGCACGATACAAGATATGCAGGCCTTCGAAACTTCCGTTATGGATGGTGTTCGAGACGAACATGGACACTCACCTGCTTCGCCGTGACATTGGATATTGTTCAAATTCCCGCCAATAAATGTACCGCCATTAATGCTTGTTTTGGGCTCCTGATGTAGGCCATTCCACGGTGTACGGTTGATAGCAGTAAGGGAAGACTCGGGCCCATCATTTCGAACATCCCCCCTCAACGAATGAGCAGGTTCGCCAAGTGGGCCTGCCCGGCGCTCAAAGTTGGGTGGGGAATGAATAATGGAGGGATCATGACGGTTCAATGGGGAGGTATGGCTATATTCTCTGGGGGTGCTGATCGAGCCATTAACGGGACCGTGATGGCCGGCGAGGGGATGCTGCGGGCTAGGCTCGAAGAAGGATGGAGAGTATTCCGGTTGTGAGAATGTGAACGGGGGAAGATTCGAGAGCGATTGAATAGTAGATGTAGCGGAGTTGGACCAAGATTCATCTGGGGGGATCCGTCCAGACGAGCTCTGCGAGGAATTCAAAATCTGTGGCCGACGAGAAACATCTGCGAATCCACTGCGTCGGAGGCATGCAACTAGCAATTCCAGAGCGACAACATACCATAGGGTCCCGGTCTCGCTGCTCTATTCTGGGTATTCCTGTCCACTCCCATCAGCTGACGACTCGTACTCGGCAGATCGCTGTTTTGCATTATCGCAGGCTGCATGTTGTGGAGATTTACATCGCCCGTAACCTCGAAGAAGCTCCCACCAGTAATTTGGAATCCAGAGGAAGAGGTAAACAGAGGCATGGTATTGAGATGGAGGACGAGAAGAGGACGAGCTGAGAAGCTGTTGTAGTGCGGTGTTCGACTGCTCCCGTCCATGCGCGCTTAATTCACAGCCTCACAATAAACGTGTGGCACACGTTTATTTCCCAGCGCTTGGCTACCAGTTGAAGGAAGAAACTAGACCCAAGAGCTTCAATTTGAAGAAATCCCACAGCTTCGAGAGAATCCTCCTGTTTGGACTGAGACTGCAAACACGTGAATCGGGTAGAATTCAATGTTTTGCTTTTCCGATGGTGACGGCTATCGTGCTCGTAAAATAGTACCGGCGCGGGTAATCAGAAAGGTGCCCAATGGGTCCTATCTGGTGCGGCAAAATTAGGATTCCTTCGTCTTGTACGAAGTTAACGCGGCTGTCAGTTACACAAATAGAACACAATTCCAGATAGCTCTTTGAAAAAAAAACCCGAGACGAGGCTCTTCAATCTCGAATTTCGGGAAAGTTCTTGCGCATTTACTGGGGCAAAATTGGAAACACAAGCTTGAGTTTGGATCCACACCTGGACCTGCCTGGATCCAGGTATTCTACAGGTGAAGATGTCAAATGGCAGATTTTTTGTGGGCGCTCATTGACAAGGTGAGTCCCGAGTCCCGAGTCGTCCGTTGGCACAAGTTATTTTAGAATAAATTGTAGCAGAAGATTTTGCGCCCATGTCCAGGTTTGAGGCCGTTGGGTCGTTGAAGCAAACGCTGAAGCGAGGCAGACAATCCGTGATCGCGATCACTGCAGTGACGTCACGCGGCGGGATGCGCCTTTTCCTCTTCGAGTCCATCCCCTCGTCCTCGACGCGTTTTCTTGAACCATAGCGCCGGAGGACATAGACCTTATATGCCCCAACATGGCTAGGCTCGCGCGCTTCCTTCATGTGGGTTCCGGCCTGGGGTAAAACTGGTATCCGAGAATTTGCCTCAAGTTCCTTCCCTTCAAGCAAGCCTTCAAGCTTCAAGCTCAAGTTGAAGACGGCAAGACAGAAAGCCAAGTATCATCCGCGGGGTTTGAAGAAGATCTTTTCTCCTTCTGGACGGCAACAACGTAGGTGGATGGAAAGCTACCCTGATAGTACCATCGGCATCCTCGTGTTAAACACCCATTCGATCAGAGTGGCACTCTGCGCGAGACGCGTTCAATCAAATCTACGATAGACCGACCAAGGCTCTTCCACTGGCATCGATCAATTATAGTATGTCTATTTATTCTGTCTTGCCGCGGTGAGTTAACATTCCCCCATAAAGTCTTGATCCAGGATATTTGAAGCATTCCGAGACTTGCGCGTCGATTCAGGCTATCTTATTTCTATTTGCGATCCGAATCTCCGTCACGGTCCTTCTTGGCAAAGTAAATATACAAGTGGGTCCGGGGTAGGTGTGCGAATCTCCGTTCCTAACCGTGCGATGTGAACTAATCTCCGACTGACAGTTTATATACTGGAGCACGGACATGCGGTTTGTACTCTTCTTCCACTCGGGACTTTCAACACCAGTGCCAGTGGGTCCTCTCCCCTCCGCCTTGGTTCAATTCTGAACCCTTTCTGTTGCGTCGATTGGTTGACATAGAACATAGACGAGACTTGAATTGACTCGACTTGAATTCTCGGCCTTTCCAATTGCGTATTTTCGGGATTCATTTGCTTCAAACGCACAATTTGAAGATGTATGCACTGTGGGCGTTGTCTGCGATGATCGAGATCTCCGGACGAAGCTGGAAGCCGGTGAGGACTTTTTGTCCATTCTTGTATCTTATAAGTGACCAAGAGACAGAACGCGCTTCCAACCAAAGTTCCTTGTACGACTGCCCGACTTTGCGATTTCCTCGAACTCGCCACCGCGTCGCGTCTTCTAGTCATGCAATCATGTGACCGCAACGCGACCCCTGTTGCCAGAATATTCTAGAATTTCTACTACAGAGGCTAGTAGAATTTCGAGTGCCACATCTTCGAGTGGTCTGTCGAAAGAATGTGGGCCGCTCATGGGCCCGGCGGACGGCATCAGGTTTGGCGAGCAAACGATCAATTTGGAGTGATATGCGGTTTTCAGCGGTGATCAGCCAAGCTTGTTGCAAATCCTATCCTAACCCCACAACCAGGACGGAGTAATGAACAACCCAATGTCGCCCCGGGTACTCCATTCTTTTATTTTTTTCCTTCATGTTTATCTGACCAGACCCTTCAGCGTGCAGACACGGTGACCCACAAGGGTTTCGCTGTCGCCCCGATCCGTGCGTCGTCTTTTCGTATTTTTGCGCCCACAAACGGCATCTTAATATGCTCCTAGATTCGCACCGCGGCGGCGTCCAGGCGCTTCGTTCTTCAACGCCTTACTTGCCACGGCTCTGTTCCGCTGCTGGCACATTCTCCTGTTCTTTGCCGCATGGTCCACTACAATTACTATCCTCGACCGCCACCACTTCAAGGTCCGCTTTGCGTCGACTTTGCTCACCGTGTATGCTACAGCGTCCAATTTTAAGTATCGAGCCTAATATAAGCTTTATCTAGCGTCGGTACCGTGCTCGGTTTCGTCGTGTCCTATCGCACGACCTCCTCCTTTGAGCGCTACAACGAGGGCCGTCGCTATGGTCCCAGATCATCCTTGCTAGCAGGACCTTTGCACGTACGGTGTGGTTCCATGTTCCTGGTGCGTCCCCTTTTTTTCTTTATATGTCGATATGTCCCTGATGCGCACCAACCAGACATGGCTGCAACGAAGGAGCTGGACGCCGAGACACTCAAGTCGCGCGGCATGGTCGAGAAAAAGACGGTCATCAACCTCATCGAGGCGTTTAGCGTCGCGGTCAAGCACTACCTCCGAGGTGAAGACGGCATCTACTACCAGGACCTCTACTATCTCGTCAAGTTCCTCCCCGCGTACGCGCTCCCCGCCGGCATTCCCTCCAACGCAGACCTCACCAACGGTGCCGACGCCGAGGGCGGCCGCTCACCCCTCGGCCGCCTCTCCGACGCTTCCACGCAGTTCCGCCCTTCACTCGGGCAGCCCGGCTCATTCCTATACCAGCGCCAAGCCTCCGGAAACTCCGTCTCCATGTCCGCGCCGCACCTCCCTTTGCCCGCAACGAGTCCGACGTCCCCGCGCGACAGGCTCCCCAGCTTCGCAGCCAAGATCGAGGGCATCCCCGAACCAGGCGCCGCCGCCGCCGCTCTTGATCTCCCCGCCGACCGCGCTCAACTCGCCCGTCGAGAAATCCAGTGGAGGGCCGGAGCTCCGGAGCAGCAAGAGCATGCGCAGCGTCATGTCGGCGCTGCGCTCGCCCCTGCCCAACGAGCCGCAAAAGGTCATCCTCGCGCGCGCGGACGAGGCGTTCCTCCTCCCCGGTTCGCTCCCGCCGAAGTACCACCTGTTCGACCTGTTCCCGTTCTCCCTGCTGGTGAAGTGCCTGACCAAGCGCGGGGCGGAGCTGAAGGGGAAGAAGGCGGCGCGCCTGCGCGCGAAGATGGCGAGCAGCGTGGGGAGCCATAATTTGCCGCTCGAGATTAGCTTGTACTTGGTGCGCACCCTCTATCCTCTTTCTTTCATGGCTGCTCATTTAGACCTGTCTTGCAGAGCTCGTACATTGCGAGCTTGCAGCAACGGAAGCAGACGGATGTGCCGACGACGAGTGCGTCTTTCCATCCATCCTCCTTCGATATACGGTGACTGATTGTGTACGCAGACAATCTACTCGGATCGCTCAACAACCTCGTCGACGCGCTCACGGGCCTCGAGCGCATCCTCACGACGCCCATTCCGTTCTCGTGCGTGCTCCCTCCACCTCTTTTCTTCCGATCCTCGTTCCCTTCCTCCATCCTCCTACTCCAACGCTTCCTTCATGTACATAAATTCTCTTCCGTTTCTTGGGCATACATACATCCTTCCCTATCCCTTTTTATATTCAATATTGTGCATGCAAACGACGAGACGCTGACGCTGACGCCTTCCCAGGTACTCGATCCACTTGTGGCTCGTGACGACGCTTTATTGTCTTGCGCTGGTGAGTCGTCCTTCGTCCTTCTTGCTCCTTGGTTTCCCCTCGGTACTTGAAGGAAGGCGGTAGCTTGTGGGCGCTCGTGAGGCAGGCGACGGTCGTCGTTCGAGATCAGCGGCGAGGGCCTTGCGCCTGTCCGACGAGCGTAGTCGTGGGCAAAAGGCGTGTCTGACTGAGCTTTGTCCGCCTGTACCCCCGCCCTCCTCCCTCCCGCCTCCCTCCCCTTATCCTCTTCCTCTTACACCACACTAACCCTAACCCTCCTCCTCCCCCCCCCCCCCCCTTCCCCTTCCTCTCTCGCAGCCCAGCCAAATCGTCTCGACCATGAACTGGCTCACGATCCCCGCGACGATCCTGCTCACCTTCATCTTCTTTGGGTTCTTGGTTGCTGGGGAGGAGATTGAGAGTAGGTTTTTTGTTCGTTTGTCTGAGTTGGTTTTTTTTTCCGTGCTTGCGGCGCGGGTGGGGCGGGGGCGGGGGCGGGGGCGTGGTGCGGAGTGCAGACTGCGATGACGAGGGTGTGGTGCGATGCGGGTGGGATGGTGAGAGAACGAGGTCATGGGCGGAATTGTCCAGTGGACTGTAAAATCGCTGTGCGACGTGGTGATGCGAGAAGATGGATGGTGCTGAAGCCTGCACGGACGACGATGCTGGCGCGGGCTGTTGATGGTCTGGGGGTGACGTCCTGGCACGGCACTGGAGCCTCGCGAGTGAGGTGGCGACATTAGGATTAAGCCGACGCGCTAACGTGCTCTGGCTTCTTCCGCCGCCTCTGCACCTTCCTCCCTTTCAGCTCTTTCGCACCATTCTCTCGACTTTCCACTCCTCTTTGTGCCATTCACGATTCTCACACTTGCTTGCATCTTTCAGACCCCTTCGGCTACGACAAGAACGACCTGAACCTCGACCACTTCACGCACAACATCATCCGGAACGAGCTGCGCGCTATCACGAGCTCGGCGCCGCCGTTGCCGGATCGCTGGGTGAGTGTTTGCGTTTTTGTGGGGGTTTGGTTTTGGTATGAGGACGGGACGTGTGCGTGTGCTGTTGCTAAACACGGGCACATGGAAGCATCGTATACACACAGATCGCCGTGGGCGGCGAACGTCTCATGCCTAACTCGTTGGCTCTGCTCGTTTTCGGCGGAGAGGGCTGGCGTCGCGTTCCTCTTCTCCTCATAGCTTCACTCCTCACACTCCTTCTCACCTTCCCCCTTCCCCCGTCCTCCAATGTACGCGCTAACGCCCTCCCCTTCCAGATCTTCTCGCCCGAGAACGACATGCTCTTCGCGACGGACGTGGAGCGCGACGAGCGCGTGGGGCCGAACGAGTGGGTGCGCCGCGGGAGCACGCAGATGCTCCATTCGCTGAGCGTCGTTTGAACGACATCGTACGCTCATTCGGCGTTCGTTTCCACTTCTCTGTCGGGTGGATGACAGACAAGACAAAAAGACGGCCAGTTACATAGATGGCCGCGCGTTTGGGACTGAGATTGGGATCGAGGCTCCGTATAAGGTGGATTGAGTCTGCACATAGTGGGTACGGACACGAGAGGACGCTGCACAGCACAGAGGCACTGCATAGATGATAGCACTGACATAATTATACTTTGCATATTTTACGACTTTGCATTTTTTTGGCTTTCAATGACATTGCATTTTACTTGGCTTATTTTGGACAAGGCCAGCAAATCTGTGTATTTCTTTCTTTCGTGGCCAGTCCAGTACATATCTATGCATCCTGCTCCCAACACCATCTAGTCGGCCGCCTTCCACCGTCAAGGGGACGCGGACCTCTTCCCCCAAAGAAGAAGCAGACCTGCACCCCCATCCCATATGTTTGGCCTGATGAGCTGTCGACCACTCATTCCGCCCCACAGGCTCCTCCCGCTCCGCGTCCGCTGCGAGGGCGCAACAAATCATCATCCGGCGAGAACATCTGGAAAGGGGTCGTCAGCTCGTGTACGGGGTGCGCAGACGGATATAAGTAAGAGATGGATGAGGGAAGTGAGAGCGGATGCATGAGGGGACGAGATCGCGAGGAGGGAAGGTATGGCAAGTGGCGCTTTCCGTTTTTTGACCCCGCCTGAAACGGCGGTAGAGTCGGCGCGCGTGTAAGAGACGTCCTCCATCGTTGACGGGGCCACGTAGTCCAGCGCAGTGTGACGAGATGTAGGGAGGAGGCGCAGTACAAGAAGACGTCTACTCACCCACCGACGCGCTCTGAAAGCAGACAGCAGCGCAAGACGCAAAGCTACTTGAGAAGTATGCTAGAGGGAAGGAATCAGCGAGGTCTTGATAGAGGTAAGGGGACTAACAAACCAGACTCAATAAGACACGACACGAAGCCGAAAAACCTCGCGAAGAGGACGAAGGGGTCCAAAAATTAGCCCAAGCTAATGGAGCTCGAAAGCCCCGCGCCGAAGCTGGTTAGAAACACCAGCCGGATAAAATGGATGCAAGAGCGCAGGTCCACGAAACCCCTTCCGAATCTACACCAAAACAAAAAATGTCCACTCACCGAGCCAGTACTCATCTCCTGCATTCCACCAAGTGGTAATGCTAAATCTGAAACCATCTGCTGGGCTTTCCGCGTGGCCACCACTTGCGCAGCGGCCCTCAAGAAGTCTGAGAACAGCCATCTGTGATCATGACCGTACTTCGCTGGTTGCATGCTGCCGAGTACACAGTGTGCACGACAGTCTAGATCTACTCTCGACGAGATCCCGGTGCGACAACCGGCGCGAAACGAGGTCGCCGCTCGTACTCCACTGAGCGCTAACAGAGCAGAGCCGGGTTCGACAATATGAAGACCTCCGTGTTCGTCCATGTTCGACTATCGGTCGTCCCAGGAATTTCGCTCTAGACCAGACAACAACCTAAACGCGAGGGCATCTACAAGTTGAGATGCCGATAAAAAGCCACAGGCGGACCTGCACCTCCCCTCGTGCATCGAGTCTGTGCAGTCAGGGCGCTCGTGAGATGATCTACCTGGTGTCGCCGCCGCTAGGAGCGCCCACTCGAGGTACTACATAGGCGTCTCCGCACGCCGACGTCGGCTAATGCATCGTATCGCCTTCTCCTGGCTTATCTAGCCATTCTACCGCGCACATATTGTCACGATAAAATCATCTCTTCTTCGCTGCATCGTCTGTGACGAGGAGCTGTCTGATTCATGCTATCCACGCCTATTTCAGGTTCATGGATTCCGAGACGACAGCGGCCAAAACGAGGTCGCCGCTTGTACTCCCCAGCGCTAGCGCATAGACAAGTCGGGTTCGGCAAATTGAGACCCCAGTATTTGTCCGTGTCGACCCAGGGGCTAGAATCTTCCTCATCGTCGCTCGGACCAGACAACAAGCGCAAAGCACGAGGGCGTCTGCAGATTGAGATGCCGATAAGGAATCACAGGCGGACCTGTGCCTCCCCTAGTACATCTTGTCATTTCGTCCAAAGCTGGGTCCCGAGGTAGATCATCACCTCCGTGTCGCTGCCACTTGGGCTGGCGTACATCTGACGAGGCGGGCTCGGAGTCCGAGTCTATCTGTCTTTAGCGTGCTCGAACATTGCCGATTGCAAACGCCCGCCGTTCTACCGCGCACATATCGTCACAGTAAACCGACTTCTTCATAGCTGTAGCGTCCATCGCAGTACGATGTAGACGGTGCTCAATCCAGCCCGTCACAATTGTAGCAAACGGAGTCTGGGATTCCAGAGAGAACAGCAGCCCCAAAAAGGAGGTTGTGAAAGGTAAGTGGCATACCTCGAATGATGTCTGATCCTTATGCGGACGGAATTGGTCTCAAAAAAGGCCAAATGTCTCATCACTATGCGGACGGAATCCGCCAAAAAAGACCACTATGTCTCATCCCAAGCGTGGACGGAACTCGCCAATGGGTGCTGATGTTCAATCCAATATGCTGACGGTTTCACCCAAAATTATTAAATTTGCCAAGTTTTTAGGTGCCAGGTTGAGAAGACATAAGAAAATCCCATGAACAGACCATCATCCCCGCCAAGCACCTCCAAAAATACCTAAAAACACCCTCTCGTGTCTCAAAGTCCGATCCATTATGCGGACGAAACTGGTCGAAAAACAGAGGTTCCGATCCTTATGCGGACGGATTTGGCGCAAAACCCTGAGGACGGAAACAGCCAAAATCCGGACTTTCGGATCGGACATCTTTCGGCATATGCCACTTACCTGTTGTGAAGAGAAGAAAAAGCGCAGCGGAGTTCGAAAAATCTTGATGCGAACTAAGCAAGTACAAACAACTTCGACTTCTCTTTCTTCCTCACAGAAAGGGAAACCAGTCTCATGCGTCCAAGGATCTAGCATCTGCACGACTGGGCTGCTGGTGACAAAAGATGGCCGAATGAATTGTTCAACCAATGTTCAAGTTGACTGTTCGCTCCTGTTCGCATCATGAATTATTAATTACCCTCGAATTTTCAAGTTCAAAAACTGGATTCTGGCGACTGCGAGGAGAATCGTGAGTCAACAAGTTACAAGAGAATCCTCCGGCCCAATTGGTCCACAAACTTGAAAGCTGAACAAATTGTAAACAAGCGCCCTCAAAAGAACCACCGTGTGGCATAATATCTGCTCCAGGCCTCCCGGCGAAGCGAATACCGAACTGGCCGCGGGGATGAAACAAGGGGCCTATAAATTCACCAGTTTTGCGCGCGCCCACAGAGTTCGTGATGTCGCCTCGTACCACCCCGCAAGGAGTGAACTCCTCGACCTTTCATCCTGCACCATTCGACCACGATCTGTCTATACCTGAGCTATACAAGTATCATGCTCGGAACAGCCCCACACACCCTGTGTTCATGTACTCAGATCTTGAACTAGGAACTACAAAATTCGTGACATACCACGAGGCGTGGCTGGGCATCTGCAGAGCTGCAGCTATTGTCTCTGGAGGTCTCTCCGAGTCGGGACGGGGGACGAATCAACAACTTGTGATGGCTGTCCTGGCGCTGTCCGGTAAATGCTTGGACCCACTGTGATCGTTAAATCCCTAATGCATCCCATAGACACCCTAAGCTATATCTACCTGCTCATAGCCATAATGAGCCTCGGGCACACCACGTTTCCCATGTCTCCTCGGAACAGCGCCGAAGTCATAGCCCACTTACTGAAGGCCACGCGCGCTCGGCGGATATTCACTAATACAGAGGGACCCGTTAACGCACTCGCCAAGCAGACCGCTGTATTGCTCGCCAAGGAGGGGGTTCAGCTTGATCTTTTGCCCATGGCTCAATATGAAGAGTTGATGCAGGAGCCTGACGCGCCGGATGCGACTGAAAGGCTCCCAGAAAGAGTCCAGCCCGACGATATTGTGCTTATTCTCCATTCCTCAGGTTGGAGCTACCTCTCAACATTATTTCGCACGCTCATTCTTAGACAGGGACAACCGCTTTCCCAAAACCTATTAAAATCACGAAGAGAGGGATTATTAATTTAGCAAACATTCCGTGTAAGCTGTTAATACTGTTCGCTTCTGCTAGGAGTTTCATGTTCGAAGGCTATGGCGAATTGGACTTGACAAATAAACGTATTGCTGCGCACACGAACCCCAGCTTCCGTAAGTCTATTAATATATTTTGGTATTTAATTAATGCGTAGTGTGCTCAGATGCCATGGGTCTGGCGACGTATATTGTGAGTCTGGAGTACTGCTCAGATCGACATCCTCAAAAATGCTAATATTTGGACAGTGGCCGGTAAGATTGAGGGTTTTATCTGTTGACCCAGCAGCATTGAACTAGTTGATTCGTTTGAAGTTGACGAGCGGAGCCATCTTCGCGATATATAATCCAAAGCCAGTCATCCCGACACCCGCCAACTTTCTGGCAAGTTGGGTTACGGACAAATGCGATATTGTTTTCTGCGTCCCTGTTTTCATCGAGGTACGCAGTTCGGATAACACTGCATGGACGATGATCAGAGATTCTTAGGCGTGGGTACAAGACCCCAGCAATATTCCGAAGCTCAAAGCACTGGACTCGATTGTTTGAGTCCTTCCTTGAATGAATGGATTCAACCCATAATCGTGATTGTTGTTTTAGGTATTCTCTGGTGCCTCGGTCAACAAGAGAGTCCGCGCCAAACTCGTCACTTCGTTACTTCGGTTAAACTCGTGTAAGTTCGTCAGTTTGATGGCATTCAATGAATGTTCGTGAGTTCAGCAAAATTTCAGCCAAATCTCGTCACTTCTCGCTAGCCCATTGAAATTTCGTCACTTTATGTACATTGAACCTCCTCCTACCACTGTACCGTAAACTACCACTGGGGGAGTTAGATAAAGTTCATGTTCTCAGTGAGAGTACAACGGTCTAACGGATATGCAATTGCAGCGCTGAAATACATGTAGGTGCAAAAATATGTAAGGTGTGTGAGTACATGATTATGATTACTTAGTGTGGATGCTATGGCGGCCGTTAATTAGCGACGGTGCCGAGGAGAAAGCACTCCTACGCGGAGTAGAAGACGGCTCCCCGGCGCGACGGAGTCTCCAGCCGCAACGCGGTGCGATGCGATGCGCAGAAGCTATTGTATCAAGCACGCCTCTGGTGCGCGCGATGTCCACACATCCAGTTCCAGCCTTCTGCGCCTCACGCCGCGTTTTCCCGGGGCCGTGCATTACGCAAGCCATGGAATACCAAAACAACCGCTTACCGGAATGCTGAATAAAAAAAACCGCTCGCCCTATTCCTGCATGATTCCGGGTGAAGGAGATGTCGATGCTGCTGTTGTCACAGTGCGAGTTTTGTGTCCATGTCGGGTATGCAGCACGGAAGGGAGTGTCATACACGCACCACGGCGATGAAAGCTCTGTCTTGGATGTCGGCGCGCGTTGTCGCGATCCCGCAGATTCCTTGCGCAGGCGCGATGGTCGTGGCCAAGTCGTGGTAGTGGTAGAAGGGAAAGGTCGAACGTGCCACGTGATGTTCAACATCAGATGAACTGTGAGCTCATGAACTTTCATTAGAATTTACTCACCTGACGAGCTTTCACAGAAAATCATCGGAAGTAACGAACTTTCCCTAAATGCGATCAAAGTGACGAGGTTTCGTGAAAATAAGCGAAGTAACGAAGTGACGAAGAAGGCTACTACCCTCAACAAGAGTATCGGTGATATGCTCGCAGAGGAAGGTATCGTTATGCATCCCTTCTGGGGAAGGTAAGTAGGTCTGCAACCAACTCGATACGCCAACCCATAAATAATACAAACAACTGCTTGAACAGCACCGAGATTGGACCCGCAACGATGTTCATACCCGGGATCCGCCCCCGCGAGACGAGTGGGAGTACTTCAAATTTCCAAGCACATCGCGTTTTCTATGAAGCCGGGGAGGACCTTGAAATGTGTTCGAGCCCATTGTGATCGTGCGTGTTTTAAAATACTCGTTTTCGACACCAGCCAATGACTGGGATGTTCTTTTGTTCTTAGCCCACGGAAATTTGCTTCCCGTTTGTAATGAATACCATGCACGACGACAAACCAGCGTTCGATGTCGGTGATCTGCTTGAACGGCACCCATCCGACCCTGGACGGTGGCGCGTCTATGGACGCAGGATGACCAGATTATGTTGTCTACTGCAGAGAATGTGAGTATTCCATGAAATACGTAGAGGAAAATTCACCGATTCCAGATCCTCCAGGTGAATCCGGTTCCTCTAGGTAAGTAGGAGCCCACCGGGAAATACTCTTGGTAATGCAGTCGCACTACGCACAGAGGGGATGATATCGCAGACAAGCACATTAATTCGGTCCTCATATTCGGCCGACACCGGCTGCCATACCGGATCCTCGTCGAGCCCGCTCCTGATGTGCACACAGACCAACTGGAGTTCATAACCTCATATGGTATGACATTTCTTCAAGTTCGATTTGATCTCTCTCAACTGAGCTAAGTCTTTGGCAGGCCCACGATCGAGAGAGCTAACTCCAAGGCTCCTGCATACGCTCGGATCCAGAAAAATGTGAGTCGAAATAAATACACGAATATTTCACCGTCTGACTGCCCGGTTCGCTTGCTAGATGATCATCTTCACCTCCGCATCGAAACCACTCGAGTACACGCCGAAGGGTACCCCGCGCCGTGCGATGGCTCTTAGACTGTATAGCGCTGAGATTGATGCTCTGTACGACAATGCTGAGGAGGGTCCGTTGGGCGAACGACAGTTTCCAGACCGGGCATGATGTAGCTTCAAATCAGATTAATTATGAATCGAGATATATGAGGAAATGAGAGGTTTTGGAAAATGGCGATACACTCGTTTATTGAGTCGCGGCGCAAATTTTACTAAACAGTCCAAAATTTAAGGGCTGTCTGGAAAGCTTGAGCAGTGGTACGAGTTACAAGTTGCGTCGATACGGAGAGCTATGTTTTGCCGGCGACGAGGAGGTACGTCGATGAAGAGAAGCCGGGAAGTTGGATGGCAGAAGTGCTTTCTCTGAACCAAGTTGTCGGCTCTGACTTGGCTCTGACCTGAAAAGCCACTTTTCCGGAGATTCCTTTGCAGGCTAATAGTATTATTATTAGCTTCCCGGGGTCTCCGTGAAGGGACAGAGAAAACTTTATCGGGGAACTTGAGCAAAATGAGTCAGAATTCCCGACGAGACAATTTCTTCGGGAATATATCAGGCGCTGGAGCCATGGTCGAAGGTTTATGCGAAAGAGTCGGAGTTAGAATCGTGCCAGAGACTGCAGCCAAACAACTGACGCCGTCACGGTCACACCAGTTCCATTCTTGTCCAACCCTGTCCAGCCAGGCAGCCTTGGTCCAACCCAAGTCCAACCAGCGTGAAGTTTCGAAGGCCTTGAGTCTCGAAAATAAGATTCACGACTTATTCCTTGCAAAACTTCCGCTCAAATACTCGGACCCAACTCCAACCCAATTGACCCAACTCCGACCTTGCTCGGACCCATTTGAAGCTGCCCCAGTCACTTGGGTCAGCCAAATAATCTTCAATTACAATATGGAGTCACCGAGTTCTTCGGTCCAGACGAAGCGGAACCGCTCCGAATCGGTAGATAGAGAGCAGCCGTCTACCAAAAGGCATTCTCCTTCCCTGGACCTTATTTCGGTGAGCCACTCGCGTTTGGTGTGTGTTGTTCGAGTAGCTTTAAGTAGTGGTAGTGCTTACACGGCCCGTCATCGGGGAACGCAACGACTTCTTTCGAGTCCAGATGTAACATCCTCTAGAGAGTTTATGCGACAAGGACGATGAACTTGTGGTACAGAAATGACTTGAAGGCAATTTGGTCTGCTGCAGTCGCTCCAAGACTGGCTTTTTCTATTGTGGGAAAGAGCCTAAAGAAGTGAGTGAACATATAATAGATAAACTTCAGACTGACTAACGGAAACGATATCCTACTCCCTACTACCTTCCTTCTGAGATCCTACATGAAATAGTCGAGATGACGATCCCACCGGATGCTCTACTGGATCCCTCTCTATCCTGTGGGCCGTATTCTGCGTGGTGTATCTCAATGGTAACGAAAAGATCGCTGGTCTTGGTGTCCAGGGCCTGGTACGAGGTGAGTCGCATCATGCTACCTCGTTTTCCTGTCTCACCATTCCCTTTTCAGGCCTGAATGGATCTGTTGTACCGGAGCATCTTTATTCGACGCGTTATTGCGATCCAAACCCTTCTTGCCATACTCACAGATAACCCACGACTTGGCGCACTTGTCCGAAACTTAACCATTATGCGTTTTGTGCCGCGGATCTACCGCGCCGCTATCGATCCCGATCTCACCCAGATTCTCAATTTCTGTCCGACTGTAAAAAGTTTCAACCATCTCCCTCCATTCCCGGTGCCGGAGCCGTTCCTCTTCCTGCCTTGCCATCCACCGTCACATCACTCAAATTGTCCATAGACGACAATCTTTCTGATGTTTTCGGCACTCTTCAACAATGTTGCGCACAGCTGGAAGATCTCTCAGCTTATAGCCAAGATGACGAGATGATCGATGCCCATAAACTGTCCTTTCCACGCCTTCACGCCTTGCACCTTATACTGAGAGAGAGTACGAGTGTCCAGAGTTTCAGCACAGAATGGGACATGCCGAGACTATAGCGATTAACATTCAATGCTTTATACAACAACACTGACACTGACTACATCCCTACCTACTATCATATCCTGGCGGTGCATGGACACAGTCTAAAGTACGTAGCATTTTACCGCGGTTCGATATTCACAGATTTCGGGCCGCTTCTCGCAATGTGCCCTGTCGTGGAACATGTCGTCCTTCCCCAAAACAGCTACATCGATCCTGATTGCCTCTTCCCTTTGATAAAGTGGGTCGACATCCGGTCTCTCGGGACGCCAAAACCCACCAACGACGATAGGAAATGTTCCAGTTACCTGCATATCGAGAGCCCCATCAGGTTCCTCGATACAGCGCTGGTGCGCGCGGGGATTGGGCACTCACATTCCCCGGCCTTTCCATTCACCAGGATGTATGTGATGGCGTGATCACAATCCAGTCCACGGACCTCTTGGCTGCGCTCAACTGGGAATTCACGTACTTTTGCGCGATCGAGCTGCGAGCCATGCAGCGTGAGCTAGAGGAGCAGGACGTGTTGGAGTACGGTGACGACCTGCGCATCGCGCAGCACAATGCGATGTTCCAGGGGCAGTCATCAAATTACATCGAATCACTGGCCATGCAGTTCCAGGATATGGACGACCTGGATGAGTCCTCAGAGGACGATTTTTCGGACGGCGATTCTGATGATAGCTGGCTCAGCCCCGAGAGCGAAGACTTAACGGATTTAACGAACGAATTTACGATCAACATATATCTTGTACGCATTGATTCTTCAAGAATCGGAATCTTCAAACCTTGACGTTCGGTGAAAGATAGGATTTCTCTCCACCATGCTCGGGTTGAAAAACCGCTATCGTTTCAGCGAAGAGCTATGCCATGGCGGGACCTTCTCTTCATCAATTGCATCTTTTCTTAATTCAACCGGTCCGACTTAGGGCACGAGAACGAGGCATTTTTGTTCGATGCCGCTACGCTCTGGGATCCGGGGAGGACATTGCTGATCCGGGTACTTATAATTTGCTACAGTGGTCCCTGGATTTAATGAACGGGGAGATCTTAATATTCCTGTTTCTAGTTCAGATCCATTCTAAGGAATGAACGGATCGGGTGGATATGGGCGCCTCACGTTACTAGTTGATACTCATAGGATTAATATTGCCGCCAATAATTAACACTGGACGAATAAGACTCTAACGTATGTATAGATCCCACCAATGAACGGCTGTTCCTTAATTGATTGTAAGCTGTGGGTCCCAAGCACAATAGAGCTGAATAAAGTTTTTGTTGGTGAGCCAACGGTACTAATAGTTGCTGATTCATGTGAAGATGATTATTATTATCTTCAATGCTCAATGATTTCTGTCAGCAACTGAGATTCGAGATTCTAACCAATGAAAGGTTGCCAATTAATTAATTTTCAGCTCGGTCTCAAGTCACTTCCTACATAGTAGTTCTGATTTGGTGTTTCAACCATCGTGCGCTCGTCGCACAGTCCCTGACTCCGTTATGAGGAAAGTAACTCAAGAGCTTTATTCCGGTCACCGAACTATCAAATGTCGATTCTGCTACCATTCTGTGGGTCCGGTTTTTGGCCAGCAATTGCGAGTTCACCGCAGTCATCCCTGATTTCCTGATTTCCGTCTGGGGGTCCATAACAGCGATTAACTTACCACCTTGAGTTCCGTCTAACCCAGAGCCCAGGGACGAGATTGAGTTCAAGATTCGATGTATACCAGGGCCACCGTAATCAGCATTTGACGTGCGCAGCGGAGAGAATGAAGTTCGTCGCAGTGTAGGTTTCGTCGTGGTCGCGTGCCATTTTTTTGGGTGCTGGGAAAGTGGATATTATTATTGTTCTACGACGGCCGGAAGTGTGGATATGAATTGAGGGTCTAATTCCACTGTCCATTCACTTCCACCTATTAAGTCCGCTCGTTAATTCCACGCCCAGTCGCGGGCAGAGTATAGGTTCCAAATCGCGTGATCCCGGTGAGGTGACCGGGCACAGGAACGAATCGCACTGGAATTTGCGGGATGTTTCTATGAAAAATCTCCGAGGACCGAGGCCACAGGATACGGCGCGTCGATAATTGCCGGGCAATGATCGGTGTATACGTGTGCTTGCACTGTGCACCCGACGCGACCTGGTCACGTGCGCCCAATTTGACTCGATTGGATCCAAATTATTTCTGTGGATGCTCGTTGGCCATCTGACTCTTGCTTGCATACCACGACTAGCAAATCTACAGCACAGAAATCTAGCAAGAATCTTACCGCGCGTCCTTGCACGCAGAAATCTGTATTCTGGACACTTGGAACCCACACCAATGACTACAGTGAACAAGACTGCACACGCATTCGACAAGACGCGCCTCGACGCCCTTCTCAATCGCAGATTCTTCTATGCTCCTGCCTTTGAAATCTATGGCGGTACATAATCGATCGCTTGGATCGGAGTACTCGAATAATCTATTATATCGCAGGTGTCGCTGGTCTCTATGATTATGGTCCCCCAGGTTCATCCCTTCAGGCAAACATCATCGCCGAGTGGCGGAGACATTTCATCATCGAGGAGTCGATGCTCGAGGTCGACACGACGGTCATGACTCCCTCGCCCGTCTTCGAGGCCTCGGGCCACGTCGCGCGCTTCGCGGATTGGATGGTCAAGGACACGGGCAACGGCGAGGTCCTCCGCGCGGACCACCTCGTTAAGAACGTGCTCGAGGCCCGCCTCGAGGGCGACCGCGAGGCGCGTGGTGTCGCGGCTGCGCCCGTTGCCGCTGCTCCTGCGGACAAGAAGAAGAAGAAGCAAGTTAAGAGCACCGCTGTCAAGCTCGAAGATGCCGTCGTTGCGGAGTACGAGTCAATCCTTGCGCAGGTGCGCACCCTCTCAATGTAAACCTACACACACTCATCGACTGTGCTAGCTGGACAATTACTCCGGCCCTGAGCTTGGCGGGCTCATGCGCACCCACGCGCTCACCAACCCCAGCTCGGGCAACCCTGTCGGCGAGCCGCAGCAGTTCAATCTCATGTTCGCGAGTAGCATCGGCCCTACTGGGCAGCATCCTGGGTGCGTGCTTTTATGGTTTATCTTTTCTTTCGATTGCGCTCTATTTCTTGCTCTTTGCTTTTGCATCCTTGTTCTTCTTTTGTTCGTTTTTGTTCGGCGGCGGCCTGTCTTTCGTCTCTTTCTTTCAATCTCTTTTATTTTTATTGGGCTGCGGTGGGCATCGATGTGCCTGCACGACGGATATGTGCGGTGGCACGTGCAGCTCGCAGACGCCCACAATTATTTTATGGGCATCTCACAAAACGACGATGCCCTTTCGGCCCGCCGATAGAGCTTGTATTAGCCCTCGCGCACCCACCTATACTGCAGTCTGTGCTGGGGGTACGCAGGGAGGTGTGGACGTCCCCGTGCAGCTGGAGCAGAGCGCGCCGACTCTTCCGGTCCACGCCGAGTGCAAATCCTATCGTGTACCGCTGGCTCGCGGGTGAGGAATGCACAGCCGGCGCGGATCGACGAGTTCATGCTACTCGTTTGGTGTGTCTGCCTGACACCTTCTGTGAGCTCTGTACTATAGTACCGCAGTACGACGGATGCGGGACGTACAGACCGAGATGTCTCGTCGATGTCCCTAATTTACTTTCGTCGCTGACTCGCGATGCCTTCACAAACTCGGGCAACTCGGTCTTTTCCTTGCCCTCGTCCTCATCGCACCTACGCTGTTCTTCATCTTATCTTTTTCTTTTTCTTTGCTTTCGCAATATCACGTCGCCTTGGGCGTTCGCCTTTGGCCCCGAATGCCTTCTGGGCTGCGCCCCTGAATATCTTAAGGCACATCTCGTTGTCCGGTCTGCGACAGAACGTTGGGTGGCGCACGCGGAGCATTTTCCAAACGCTCCACCACGCCTTTGCACTGGACTGCACCTGCCGAATGGCGCTGGCGTTGAAACGACACGCAGACGTGACTGACTTTTTTGCGTTTCACGTACTGTGTTCACGCGCCATCACCCGCCTCGGTTAGCTCGCATCTTCAGAGCGCATCCCGTAACCCGTAACCATGTTGGCGGGGTACGATACTTGGTTTTGCTCCCGTCCGGCCATGGGGATCCCGGTCGCTGCCAACTGGCAACACACGTTTGCCTCCGTGGTCCGATGCATGTGCCTTTTAGCCCGCCAATGGTCGGAGACGGAGACACTTCGGTCTTGTCGAATTTTCGAGCTTATGATGCAATAGTTGTTCTGCGATGCTGCGGGCAGGGATGGGGAGCCCTGGGATTCGGGGTGCCCTTAAGTCTCCGCATGCACCTTCAATCTTTCAGAAGAGGTCGATATCTCCGGTCCCGCCTTGCGCGCGTTGCACTTCACAGCAGCGTCATTTTTCCCGGTGCGAACTCCGAGTGAGAACTTGGTGACGACGGTCTCACAGACGTCCGGCGTTCGCGCCGCGATGACGGAGGCGTGGTGATATGAGCATTTATCGTTGCTTCTCTCTTTGTTCTCGATCTTCTTTCCGCGTTGCGCTGCGAGTACCAATCCTTCTCTGGCCTGGCTTCGCGTTTCTTTTTGTCATTCCTATCTGTCTGGCCGCTTCTCATTTGTCTTTCTCTGATATATTCTTCCTCGCTTGTTTCTTCCCCGCCGCCGTTTCCTTTTTCGTCCGGCACCTATCCCTTTTATGCGTTTGTTTTGCGCCCTTTTCTGTTTTTTTTTTTGCAAATTCTTGGCGTGATGGTGATCAAGGGTGACGATAAGAGATCGCCGATCATTTATGATCGTCCTTCTATGTTGCGATCGCGATTAACATAGTTTCGCGTCGCGGTCACCTGCATCGCGATTATTTTTCTACATTTTTGTGGCTTTTTTGATCTTCGTGCTAATCTTTTTTTTCTTTTTTTTTCGTAGCTATTTGCGCCCAGAGACTGCCCAGGGCCACTTCCTCAACTTCTCGCGCCTGCTCGAGTTCAACAACGGGCGCGTGCCGTTCGCGTCCGCACAGGTGGGGCGCTCGTTCCGGAATGAGATCTCCCCCCGCGCCGGGCTGCTCCGCGTCCGCGAGTTCACGATGGCGGAGATCGAGCACTTTGTCGATCCGCTCGACAAGAGCCACCCGCGATTTGACGAGGTCAAGGACCTCGAGCTCGTGCTGCTTGACAAGTACGTCCAGGCCGCGGGGCAGAGCACGACGCGGCGCATGACCGTCGGCGATGCCGTCGCGCAGGGCGTCATCGCGAATGAGACGCTCGGGTACTTCGTCGCGCGCATCCACTCGTTCCTATTACGCATTGGGATCGACCCCGCAAGGCTGCGGTTCCGTCAGCACATGGCGAACGAGATGGCGCATTATGCAGCGGACTGCTGGGACGCCGAGATAAAGAATAGCGTGGGCGGGTGGACGGAGTGTGTGGGGTGCGCGGACCGGGCGGCGTACGATCTGAGCGTGCATTCGGCTAAGACGGGTCATCCGCTAGTCGTGAGACAGGCTCTGAAGGAGCCGATTGTGGAGGAGCGCGCGGTCGCGGAGTGGGACAAGAAGGCGCTCGGGAAAACGTTCAAGGGCGAGGCGGGCGCGGTGACGGGCGCGGTGGAGGCGCTCGACGAGGCCGGGCTCATGCGGCTTAAGGGCGAGCTCGAGCAGGGGTACGTCGTTTCTCCGCACCGCTCTGATGTTCCGTTCTCAATGTAATCGTGCATCAGGCCTACGACGATCAAGGCGGCCGATGGCAAGGAGTTCACACTCCAGCCCGGCATGGTCGCTATCGAGCGCAAGACGTTCAAGACGACCAGTGTGTACCCCGGACTTCCGGTACTTCCGCACGCTCACTTCTTCTCCGCAGTCCGCGAATTCACGCCGAACGTTATCGAGCCATCCTTCGGTATTGGGCGCATCCTATACTGCTTGCTCGAGCACAGCTTCTGGAGCAGGGAGCAGGATGTAGAGCGCGGGGTAAGCTTTCTGTTCCGTTCTTTTGTGGGGTCCTTGCTTCGCGCTGTCTGGTCTTCCTTTGCGCGGCGTCGCTTTTAGATAACCTTGGCTCTTTTGCCTTGGCGGTCTGAAGGACCACCGGCCTTGGCAGCTGTGTCTAGGGCGTTCCTTGCCTATGATAGGGATGCCCCGACGGCCTTGGCGGGTTTGCCTTCAGGCTACCTTCCACCTGTTCCCGCCTTGGCTACGTCTCCCCTCGTTTGGACTGGCCGACCTGACGTATAGGGTTTAATTTCCGTTTCGCGTCATGTATCTCAAACTATTGCCTGACGACGCATAACTGACGATGCACATCCCCTTCTCACTCAGGTCTTGTCCCTCCCGGCCGTCGTGGCCCCCACGAAAGTGCTTATCGTACCCCTCAGCGCTCGGACGTTCGATCCGCTCGTAAAGGAAGTCTGTGCGTGCCCCGCGTGATCTCGCTCCCCGAGGCTGACGGCTTACTCTTCTTGTATCTTCGCCCTTCTTACTCTTTGCCCGGTTTTCTCCTCCTCGCTCGCCGCGCTGCGTTGCTCTTCGCCTGACCTCAAATGCTTGCAGCCCTCCGCCTACGCAAGGCCGGCGTGCACGCGCGTGTCGACGACTCGAACACCTCGATTGGGAAGCGCTACTCCCGGAACGACGAGCTTGGTACGCCCTACGGCATCACGCTGGATTTCGCCTGTGCGTCCTTCCCCCTGCCCCGATTTCCGTCCACCTTGCTGATTCATTCATTCATTCATTCATTCGTCCATGCACCCTTCATCTATTCATTTTATTCGTTTTATTAACACATCGCGATTCGGACGCCCGTATCTCTACCTATTAATTATCCCTATAATCAGCCATCCAGAACCGTACGATGACCCTCCGGTGAGTTTCCTGTTCCCCCTTTTCGTTAGGTCGTTCGACAGGTGCACTAATTTACCGGCGTGCCTTTGCAGGGAGCGCGACACGACGGAGCAGCGGATCGGATCGATTGACGAGGTGATCGCGACCGTGACGGAGCTGGTGCTCGGTGGCATCGACTGGGCGGAGGCGTGCCAGCGGCTCCCAGCGTACGACGGCGTCCAAGCCGTCGACTAGCTATAGCTCGCGCGCGGCGAGGGATTGAAAAAGCTTAAGTGTATCCAGAGTGCTGTAGAGGTGGTGTAGGGTGTATACTAAAATAAATACGCCCTCACCAGCTCACCAGATCCCCCGACAAAATAGAACAGCAGAGAGGCTTTGATCGCGGCGAATGCCTTGGCTGGGTTACGCGATCCCGGGGCAGGATGTATGTGGACTGAACAGCGAACCTGCGTATGATTGTGATTGAGAGGTATCTCCACTGGCGGTGGTCATGGAAGGAGAGAGATGCATAGAATTGTTCGGGGAATATTCCAAGTAAAGCCGATCGCGACACCGACGTATGTGGCGATTGCTTTCCAGAGAGACGGAACGCCTCGGTCTCCGCACCTCGAGCTGGCGCGGCAGCCGTCATATACACGTCTCCCGGCTTGATTGGGGAGGCCAGTTGTTGTTTGCTGTCATGGCACGCTGCTGCGGAGATTTCCACGGGGAAAAAAATCGCAGTTGAAAGCCGGACTGCGCAAAGAACGCTCTGATATGAGCTCATTGCGATCCGAGTCGACGGGGAGGGGTGATAAATATTGCGCACTTCAATATTGAGAAAAAATAATATTAAGCCTACTGGGACGTACATACGACGGTGGTCCCGAGTTACTGCTACCCGTGGAGGCCCGGGCGGGACGTGCGTGGGGTAGCCCCGAGGAGCGCGAACGAGACATAAGACGTGCGAATCTGTTCGCGGGGATGACCGCACGCCGCATCAGCGGCCGGGGCCTGGGAGCGCTGGACGACATATAGATAGATGCTGCCTGTCGTAACGAGCTTGAAGGGGACGTGCCGTGGTCGGCAGGGCTGGCTGACTGAGGTATATGTATGGGTTTCGGTGGTCATCCAGTGGTCGGGCGGATCTTTTGAGGACGCGGTAGGCAATAGGCAACTGGGGAGAGCGGACGAGATGTGGGTACTACTGAGAGACTGTGATAAAAGGGCCGGGAGCCAAGGGGAGTTGGAAAGCAGGGCTGGAGGTGGGTTCACAGCAGCTGGCATGAGAAAAGATGATGGGTAGCAGAGACAGAGGGCCATGCGTTCAAGGGTCACGAGTAGGCGGGGACCTGTTGAGCAAGAGGGCCTGAGGGGCGTGAGAGCTCGGGAACTGAGGACGACGGGAGGCATGATCGGGTTTGTCGCGGCAAGAGAGAAAAAGGGAAAGCCGGCGCATAGAGCAGGTCGAGGGTAACTTCATTTATAGAGCAGATTCCCGTCGGGATCTATGTTGAGCGGGAAGGGTAGTCATTGTCGACAACGAACCGCAGACGGCGTATAGCAAAGGCAAAATAGGCTTTTTGATGACGATGACGCGGGGGAGCGGGGATCTGGACCCGAGAACCAGGCGCAATTCAGCGGCGGGGGGAGGGAGACTATCAATAACCTTGGATAATGATTTACTTGACGAAAACGCAAACGGATTGACAAGGAGGACGTGGGAATGAGGAGGACCGAATGCAGTGGAACTTGGCAGACAGAGTCAGCTGACAGACGGAGACAAATGTTGTGCACAGAAAAAACGGAGGTAGAGGTCGTAAGGGTGATCCCCTATCGAGCAACGGGAGCCAGTTTAGTTGCCAGGAGGATATTTGGTTCCGTAAAACAAAGAAAAAAAAACAGGTTGCGGTGGGAAGACAGATTGAGAGTGGTGGATGATCCTTGGGTTCCGCGTCGAACCCCGAAAGCATGAAGTGTTGCGAGATTACCTACGTTTGGAGGCTGACAAGGTACAGGGTGGATGCATATCGGGAAGGAAGACCTTATGTCCCTTATCTTTTTCGCTTAGGAGTGCTGGTCGCACGTTGCGAAGAATCGAGATGATCAGTAAATTATTGGCTCCTTCTTCGCGAGATCAGGTATCCCAGATTGCATCCAAATCCGGTCAAAAGTCACGCGCACTTGCCCTATATATTTCGCCCAAAACGAGTGCCCGCTTTTTTCTTTCATCCCTTTCCGTGCCGCTGCACGCGACCCCATCCTCCAGCCCTTTCTTTCTTTCTCCCTTTCTTTTTCTTTGTACTTTCTCCACATGTCTTCGCGCGACGCGTCCAACAAAAAAGGCCTTGTCGCCTTCCCCAGTGTATCCTCGTCCCTCCATTCCTTGCCTCGCGCAACGAGTATGTCAAACGTTTCGCTGCATCCCAATATGTATGCACAGCGGGCAAAAGAGAGTGAAGCAAAGGTGTGTTTCCTTGCGCGTCTATCGCCGCATTTCTTTTTTTTTAACCGCCATCTTTGTCCCTAGCTCCAGCACGCTTTCACAAAGCCGACACTAAATCCCAACTCCTCACTATCCGTACGTCGTCTGCACCCTCATCGTTCCTCGCTGTCCTGATCGTTCCCCCCTCCAGTATCCGCCGTCGCAACCGGCCGCGGCACCACTCATGATGCGCACACCAGTGAGTCTCCCGTCTTATCACGCACTGTGATACCACCGCAAGCGCACTCGCTAACCATCGCCACCCGGGCCCTTCAGCAAAAATCGAAATGAATGCTGCGCAAATTTCGATCCCATACTAGATTTCTCTTTATCTATCAGGGACTTCGTAGATCCACTCGTGCACCGTTGCCCGGTTTGGTCCCAAAATTCTCCTATATCTTGCTTTCGTCGCTGTCGATTTCCCTTTGCACGCATCCCATCTATCCTCCCCGCTGCATCTCTCCACCACCACCACCATAGACATCATTATTCTCAGCATTATTCCGGGCTTATAATTCGGGTTTTAGTTACAACTCCTATAGCATTACACACTGTATGTCGTCTGCATCATCGTAACAAGGGTTTGAGTGGGTCTCTACTCGGTTGTCTTTGTCCCCTGAGCACCAAATTAGGGTTCGAAAGTGCGTTATTTTTAAAGGGAAGCACGAAATTTACTAGCGCCGATCAGTAATATCGATGCCTGATTCTGTGCAAGAACGTTCACCAATTGGACATGACAGAGTGCAATGCGACAGGCCTCAAGGCGCTCATGGTCCTGGAATCCCTCGGCTTCAATCACCTGTATCCCATTTTTTTCGCACATTCGTCGACGTCCACGCACCGCGGCGGCTGTAATATAATATACCTGGGATTTTTCGCGACGCCGGCAACTGCCGTACGACGACCGTGTCCTCAAACAATCCAGTGCTCACGTCTCAGTGTCTTGATTAATATTATTTCCGCCGTCTCAGACTCACCATCAAGCCAACCCTGGGTAACCGAAATATCCGAAATCTTATCCTAATGACCTACTACATACTCGGAATAATAAGGAACGCCCGTGCCTTATTATACGTACCGGCACACGCCCCTGCGCCCTTTTTGCGGTCAACAAGGCAAACATCCTCCCCGCACTTCCACGCACCGCACTTCTTTTACGCGCCTTTCTTTAGGTTTTCTGCGCGTTCCTTGCTGGAGAGGTGCCGCCCATGTGAATCACGCGCTGATCCGGCGTGATGACCAGCCGCCTCCCCAAACAGCGTGATCGTGGGCCTGAGAGCACAGCGGCTGTCGACGCGTCGCGCGTACATCCGCCATGTGCTTTCAATTGTTGTGCCGGGAGATGCCGCAGGGTATGAGAACCTCTGCACTCGGGCCTCGGCGCGCCCGTCCCGTGTGCCGCGGTTGAAGGCCAGGATGGACGAGACTGATATGTCTGTCTGAGAAATATCAAGCCGCGAGGAGCGTATCCATGCGGGCGCCTCGCTGTGCGTTGATAACCACTGGCGATACCGGATAGGTCGCCAGCGATAACCCACGAGCTCAAGGAGATTCGCTGGGATTCGCAGCTCTTTTTTTCACGGCTGTAAATCACCAAGCATATCACTGTGGCCAATTGCAACTGCGAATCGAAGGGAATTAGAATCCCCAATGGCAAGCTTGCAGCTCGCGCCCGCAAGGAAGCCTAATGCGGGGCACCACCGTGGTCAGGTCACGACGTCGGCCGCAACCGTCATTAGCCTCTTTCAAGCAAATGTAGTTACATGCATATCCGCGTTTCGCATTACAGCATCACATCGCCGTGCGCTATGAAAAGTAATTAGACATTCCGGCGGGCGCTTTGAGGAAGGGTCCCTGGAATCGAATGTGCTCTGGGGTGCCTTCGGGGGTTCATCATTTTCATATGCGTTTGCCCATTATGCATACACCGTCATGGGCAAGTATGCAAAGACACATGCATACATCTAGCTTCCGTCCGGTGTACGAGCGCATGTGAACTGCTGGGCGAGTTACACAGAACGCGAAGACGCGGATTTATTTATGTGAGAGCCTCACCTGTACGACGGGACCGTTGGTAACTTTGCATTTTTAGGGGACCGCCCACCCTGCGGCGCGGCGGAGATAGCCTGAAAGACTGACTGACTGACTCGACAATTAATTGGCGGGTCCCACGTCGGACAGACGAATCTGGGCACGAATATTCTTTGCGGGAATAATTTCGGATGAAAGGTGCGAGGTCAGGCAGGCAGTCGTAGGAATGATGCATCATCATCATAACAGCTCGATACGGCTACCGCCGGCGGTGCGAGGAGTTGCGGCTTTGCGATGCGACAGCAGTCAGTCAGTCAGTCGCGCGCGCGTACGCGTACGCGGAGACAGACGGGTCTCGTGTATCTATCGTATCTGATACAAAACAATGTATCATGATACCCCGCTGTCCTGCGCGTACGGTACAGTTTTACTGCTTCCTATGCGAGTGCGCGGAAAAAAGCATTCCCCTTCAGTCGTGCTGCTTGGAAGGTACCCGGTGCCCGCCCTATACACAAGAGAAGCAGCAGAAGAAGAGAACGGAATTAGAAAGAAGTGCTGGCCTGGGACTGCACTGGAGCCGGAAGCGTTGGGTCTACACCCAGGCCGGAGCGGGCTCGCTGCTGAAGCCGAACGCGACGAAGTCACGTGCTGAGAAGACGAGAGAAGACAGACTGAGAAGAAGAGGTATAATCGCAACGCCTCCGCCGTCGGGGGGCCAGTGTTCTTGATACAGCTGTTATTGGGATATCCAGGACGTTGGCGCGCCGTGTTGCACATAGCGGAATCTATTAGTATTAGTGAGCAAGACAGTGGACGCCGTCCAAACCCGCTGCCAATCTATAACATTAAAAACACAAGAACCACTATGAACGACGTGCCAGTGAAAAAAAATATGTCTTGCGGTCCTGAGCCTGAGTCTTTCTGCAGGGTTATCTTTGCCTGCAGGCTGTACGTATCGCTGTATGTTACTAACGACACACAACCCATTCGGAGAGTAGCGCGGAATGCTATACATACGTACCTCTTTCGCGCGGCAGCGACCCCTGGTGATAGAACTTGAAAGAAGGAGTTCTTTCTGAGGTACGGTTATCGTTTGGAGCTGGGAAGAATAGCCCGAAGTTCTATCGAACCACGACAAGGCCGCCTGGCCACCGGTAGGCGGGTGCGAACAAGCAACTGGGGTGAATCGACAAAGATAGTGCGCGCTCTGTCCGATAGGAAGTCGGATATCTGTTCGCGAAGAGGCCTTTCAGACATGTAGTCGCCGTTAGGTCAAGTGGACGGTGTGACCGCCGTGGGCGCGCAGAAGCTGCGATCCATGTGTTTTTAAAGCAAATGGAAACGCCGTGGTGGCGCTCAAAGGTTAATCGACACCGTGGGCGATGAGAACGAGCAGAATTAGACGGACACGGGACAGAGATTTCCGCAACTTGAGTGACGGTTGCAGTTGACGTAGGTAGTTGATTGTTTGCCACGGTTCTGTTGACACCTGCTGTTCAGCGCGTTCCCGTTAAACTCCGCTCGGGTATGTCCGACTGCACTAAAATTAAATTTTGCGCATCATGCATGACGCAGCTGTAGGGATTTAAGTCGCTACTGGCCGCCACCAGTCACCTCTGTACATGCGTCAGGGCGGGACTTAGGGATTTAAGTCGCCAATTTTGCCTCGCGTTAGGTTCACGGTACAAGTTGCCGCATAATTTTCCAACCATGCTTGAAGTGAGGCTTCCGGCTGTATTTCATTCAACAATGACTGCGAAATTGAGATTTCATGCTGTGAAAATCGCCCTACATATTTTTCGACTAGAACTAAATGCGGAAGCCTGTCTGAGACGCTGCACCATTTTTTTGCAACTTCACCGTTACACCTTTGCCAAGGGTTGCTAGTAGTCACGCATCGCAAGGTGCAGAAAGACAGATGCGCGGATTTGGTTCTGATATATATCATCCGCATGGAGTTTCTTGCGCGGTTTAGGGTGCTCATGCTCACGGTCTGCATATGTTTGAGGGTCTCATTCGCTCAGTCTTAATTTCGTGGCGGGAATATTAATCCTATAGGTACATATCAACTAAGGGATCGATGACGGTCAGGCGACCATATCCACTTCATTTCCGAGAAAACATCAGATCCTCCCGTTCATTAAATGCGCCGAAACTAATTGTACCCGGATCTACATCGTTTTAAAATGACTTCCCGGATCCGGGAATGAGTCTACGTAATAGCCCCGGCGTACAAAATGCCTCGATCTCGTGCCTGAAGTCGGACCGGTTGAATTTGAAGAAAGCGTGGAATTAAACCCAGTGAGAATCCCGTCTGGGCAGGTATGCTCAAACCTGCCCAAATATGCTTCATGTAATCAGCTCATATTCGAACACATCTCAGCGTCTCAGAGCATATAATCTGGACTTTTTCTCTGGGCTGACATGCTCAGATATGTGGGGCTATGGGCAAACCCGCGCAGTTATGCTTCAATATGCTGCCTACACTTTTAGTTGTAATTCAATTGAAATATATTCATTTTCACTACATAATACATGAATCATACCAAGTCCATTTACCGGCTGCCGCCACCATGTCGGACGACCTCGATCCGACGCTGGCGGGCCTACCTGAGACGAATATCAGCGAAGAATAGCATTAGGAGGGATAAAATACTTCGCCTGGGGTCATCCAAGTGCGTTCTTCCGTCGACATCGCACAGCGCAACAGAAATCACTTGTAGAGCGTGGGCGAGAGCGGAGGCAGCGGGGGCGGGAAAATGGGCAGGCAAACGAGGGAGCGTAGCTGTGCAAGGTACGAGGCAGAGGTGCGCAATACCGGTGAGTGAGACTGTAGAACGTTAGCAGCGAATTGTGGGTAGACATGAAAATCGCACCTGAATACTTGCGACGAAGAGTAAACCTTGTTAAAACACCACATGAGCTCGTTGTGCTGATACCATGTAGCCGGACACATACCGGTTGCCCTGGTGCAGCCCACGACATTTCACTCCGCGTCGTCCCCTGTCGGCCTATTCTATGTGCGAAACGCCAGGCGAAGACATAAACCAGAGTTACGAAACTGGAAATTAGCCAGCTGAGCATGATATACAAGCAAACAGACTTACGAGAGGCCACTGCGTATTCCAAGAGTTAGAATCCTATCCTGAAGTAAGGGATGGATAAAAGAAAGTATGTATCACGCACAGTTTAGAGACGAAGAATGAGCAGGAAGGGGCGTCAGAAATCCAAATCGCAAGGCTCTAGAGGACCGGAATGCGAGGACCACTATGGAACCGACGAAGCGACGACGTGAGCGTACCCGGCCTCGATGAAGACGGAGGTCAGAGTCATGGAGGTCGCGCCAAGGTTCATTGACTCGTCGTTCTCTCCGCACTGCGCATAATAGTAAGAAGAACGTCGTAAGTAAAGAGTCGTCACTGCATAGAGATGAGAGTACTCACGAGAGCGCGTAGGCGCCAAGTCGCGTAGTATGGACATTGGAATGTCAAAGTAAGTGAAAGAGATATCGAGCGCAAGTCGACTACATACCTGGAGTAACCGGATAGACGATTACACGTCCAGAGTCTACCAGGAAGGCAGATAAGTCTCGAGATAATGGGAAGCACACCTGTCGGTGCATGTCATTCGCGTCGTCCCGGCTATGGATGCATTAGACATCAGAGTCGCGTCAAAGGAATACATGACCACATACCACGAAAGAGGAGATCTGTTGCACCCCCAATTCCAAACTACATCCACAGCAAGTCAAAGAAATGTCGAGGGCGCGAAAGGGACGCGTACCCTGCGTCTTTTCAGTCGCGTCACGCGACACGCTCCCGCGGATGCATGAGAGTCACGTCGAAAGTGTTTAGACTAGTGGTTAGCGAGCACGGGAGAGGCGGCGTGGCGAGAGGGCAGAGGCAGAGAGGGGATGCGGAGATGGTGGTGGTAGGAGAACAAGAAGTGTTTCAAACTCCGACCGCCGCCGCGGCTGTCTTATGACGGCATCGGCGGGGTGCTCTTCACTTTGATTCACCCGAAGTTTTACTGAACTCTGCCAAAGTCAGAAGCGGGTTGAAATTTGTTTTGAAAAATGAAATTCGGCGAGCAGAATCAAAAAGCTCTAAATATTTGACATCCTTGATCTGTGCTCAACAGATTGGAACATATGGACCAGATCTGAACACGTCTGAGCATACCTGCCCAGACGGGATTCTCACTGGGAATTAAAGACAAGGGGCTTGAACATACGAGTTTCCACAGAGCTTTCCGCCGCGGCATATATAGCTCTTCGCTAAAACCGTTGCCGGTCATTTTAACTTATGATGGATGGAAATTCTATATTTCACCAAAGGTGCCAAGTGTTACGATTCCTGAGGACTGAGCGCGCACACCTTGTTTTTATGCCGCAGATATGATATTTCAAACTAGAGTCGATCATAAAATTCGTCCCTTAAATCCGTCAAGTCTTCGCTCTCGAGGCTGAGCCAGCTATCATCGGAATCGCCGTCCGAATAATCGCCCTCTGAGGACTCATCCAGGTTGTCCCAGACCTCCATGTCCTGGAACTGCATGGTGAGTGATTCGATGTAATTTGATGACTGTCCCTCCTGGAACATCGCATTGTGTTGGGCGATGCGCAGGTCGTCCCCGTACTCCAAAACCTCCTGCTCCTCGAGCTCACGCTGCATGGCTCGCAGCTCGATTGCACCAAAGTACGTGAATTCCCAGTTGAGCGCAGCCAGGAGGTCCATGGGCTGGATTGTGATGACGCCGTCAGATTCGTCCTGGCGGATGGAAAGGCCGGGGAATGTGAGTGCCCAATCCCCGCGCGCACCCGGGGCGAATGCTCGTGACACATCATCCATCAGAGGAACCAGCGCTGTATCGAGGAACCTGACGGGGCCCTCGATATGCGGGTAACTGGAACATTCCCTATAGTCGTTGGTGGTTTTTGGCTTCCCGGGAGACCAGATGTCGACCCATTTTATCAAAGGGAAGGTGCGGTGAGGGTCGATGTAGTGGTTTGGGGGAAGGACGACATGTTCCACGACAGGGCACATTGCGAGAAGCGGCGCGAAATCTGTCACTGTCGAACAGCGGTAAAATGCTACGTACTTTAGGCTGCGTCCATGCACCGCCAGGATACGATAGTAGTTGGGGATAAGGTTACTGTTAGTGTTGATGTATAAAGCATTGAATGCTAATCGCTGTAGTCTCGGCATGTCCCATTCTGTGCTGAAACTCTGGACACTGGTGCTCCCTGTCAGCGTAAGGTGCAAGGTGTGAAGGCGGGGAAAGGACAGTTTAGGGGCATCGAACATCTCGTCATCGTGGCTATGAACCGAGAGATCTTCCAGCTGTGCGCAACATTGTTGAAGAGTGCCGTAAATAGCGGAAAGAGTGTCGTGTATGGACAATTTGAGTGATGTGACGGTGGATGGCAAGGCAGGAAAGGGGAACGGCTTCGGCGGCGGGAATGGAGGGAGATGGTTGAAAATTTTTACAGTCGGACAGAAATTGAGAATCTGAGTGAGATCGGGATGGATAGCGGCGCGGTAGATCCGCGGCACAAAACACATAATGGTTAAGTTCCGGACAAATGAGCCAAGTCGTGGGTTATCTGTGAGTGTGGCAAGAAGGGTTTCGATCGCAATAACGCGTCGAATAAAGATGCTCCGGTACAACAGATCTATTCCAGCCTGAAAGGGAATGGTGAGGCAAGAAAACGAGGCAGCATGATGCGACTCACCTCGTACCAGGCCTTGGACACCAAGACCAGCGATCTTTTCGTCACCATCGAGTTACACCAAGCAGAATACGGCCCACAGGATAGAGAGGGATCGAGTAAAGCATCCGGTGGGATCGTCATCTCGAATATTTCATGTAGAATCTCAGACGAAAGGGATGGAGTAGGCTATCGTTTCCGCTGGTCAGTCTGAAGTTTATCTCGATTATATGTTCCCTCACTTCTTTAGGCTCTTTCCCGCAATAGCAAAAGCCAGTCTTCGAGCGACTGCAGCAGACCGAATTGCCTTCAAGCCATTTCTGTACCACAAGTTCATCGTCCTTGTCGCGTAAACCCTCTAGAGGATGTTCTAAATCCGGACTCGAAAGAAATCGCTGCCGAAGCAATATACGGTTGACCGGTTCGGGGAACTGATCATGAAGGGCGGGCAGTGTAAGTGCAACTCGTGTGACACTAGACGCGAGTGGCTCACCGAAATAAGGGAAGGATAATGTCTTTTGGCAGGCGGCTGCTCTCTATCTAGCGATTCTGAGCGGTTCCGCTTCGTTTGGACCGGAGACTCCATATTGCAACTTGAAGATTATTTGGAAGACCCAAGTGCGATCCTGGGGCAGGTTTAAATGGGTCTGGGTATAGATTGAAGGATAGTAGAGAAGTGTTTTGTGTCTTCAAGTTCGCAGGAAATCGGTCGGAGTGTACTGCGTGGAATAAGAATTGGGCGGCGAGCCTTTATGCCTGAATGGCTATGCAAGAGTGACAGGTTGACAGTGATGCTCCCACGGAGCGCCGATCAAGTGCCTTTTATCGGTTCCGCCACAAAGTTCCAAGCGGTTTCACCATTAAAAGACAACGTGTGGCATTTTTTTTATTTAGCCCAAGTCTATCAGTGAGTTAGTGGTGACTGTCGTCTTCGAAAACCCAAAATGGGAAGGGTTATAAAGGACCTGGAATTTCTGTCGCAACCGCTTTGAAAGTTGGGATGTATGAACTGGAGAAGTGTAAAATAACCACCCGGACTGGTGAAGTCTCCCCGCAATCCAAGCCACATCGGGGCGATAAATATGAAGTCGCGCTTCCCTCTAGCAACCACTCCGAGGTCGGTGGAGCACGATTGAAGTGAATCGAAAAAAAAAAAAAGGAAACTTGAGTCGCAGATTTCGAGCTGGAGCTGTTCCCAGACCATCGATCACCGTCATCAATCCCAATATTCCTGAGCCTGTCTACAATATATGCCTTATTCGCCTCGATCATGCCCTAGGTCGCGGTTTTTTTTAAAGAAAGACATTCTCAAGATTCAACCGTGAGAACAAAAAGATGGCATCATTTCCTCTATGTCGTTTGTGTCGTCGGCAAATCGCACTGGATGAGCAGAGTCGTTTTTACAACACTGTTTCGGAAGGAAGCAAAAACCTGATTTCTATCAATGTCTCTGCCATGTGTTCCACGCGAGACGCAGTCGGAAGCTCAGTACACGTGCAATGCATCCATCGAAAATATCTTCATACATCAATTCATTAATTTGTGAAATAGGTCGTAAAATGAATCATTGTCCATATGTCCGTGTGTAGGCTTGTCCGTCAAGTCCAATTAATGTGCAGCACAATGTTTAACCGTTAAAATGTAGGTCTCAACCGCAGTTGAAATAGTTCCCTTGGATAACGGCAGGGCAGCCTTGCGTATCTAGAGAACGAAGGCAACATCAGCCTCAGCATTCCCAGAAGGATCATATGGTGAAAACAACACGCACCCTTATTGGTCGGGCAATCCGCCGGATCGTCGCAGCATTTAATGCATGCGCGCGGGCCTGCGGGTTCGACAAGCTCGACGTAGTGGTTGTATCTAAATAAAATTTAACGATTAGACACGAACATGCACTTCCGATAAAACAAAAACAAAAAGCAGCAGTAGTGAAAGGATGAATTGAGAGACGCACCCAAGACAAACACTCCCCTGCGGGTTCCCCAGCCCGCCTGCACCGCCGCTCGAGTCGTATTGTCCCCCGCCATCGTTGGGGTTCAGCCGGCTCAGCAGTTCGGGACGGATGCAGCCCGTCACTGGAGCATTGCGATTATTGTCAATACACATATTATTTTAGCGGAGGACTCGGAGGTGCGTACGTTGAGCGTATCGCCCGCCGTTCTTCCCGGCGCCGCTCTTGAACGCGACGTTGCTCCAGAATTGGTCAGGCAGCTGGCCCTGTGCGGTGTCGTACCGCCCCGCGGGGGAACAGTAGGTCTTCATCCCGCCGGGGTGCTCGCTGTCGCCGATGTTCGTGTGCGGATCCCTGCATAGTGCGGAAGTAAAGGAATAGAATGGAGTTGAGACGGCGGAGGCAAGGTATGGAATGGAGAATGGTACGGACCGAGGCATGATCATACTACGCGGAGGCGGAGGTTTCAGAATTATTTTTTGATTTGAACTTTGGATATGGAGACTCACCAAAATTTATTCGCGTCAGTCACATAAACGATATTATCCACCGCTGCGCGCGACTGGAGCGTATCGAGGCCCGCGGGGGACGCTAAGACAACAGCCAACGACGAAAGGACGAGGAGGGAGGCGGAGCGCATCGTTAAATGGGCGGAGATGGAACGTTAAATGGGTCGTGGGGGAGGAGGAGGGAGGGAACGGAGGTTCCGGTGGAGCATAAGTCAGTTTAACAAGCGGTTTTATACCGCCTGGCTTTAAATTATCGGTCTCCAGTAGCCGACGTTTGGGAGGGCACGAGGGCAGAACGGGTTGATGAAACACCGCTATTGCGCCACTTCCTCCTAAGTAAATTAATGCCGCGTGGGTGGTCCGAGACAAAACGGACGGGTAGAGGAGTATTGTAGATCCTTGTTGTGAGCCCCTAGTCCAGAAAATTAGAACAGAAAAAGAGAGATATTTGGAGGAAGATCAACCAAAGTTCAACTTGGCATTGGAGACAATGATCTGCGCTAAAATGACCGGCAATCTTGCCAAGGACCGAGCTGAAACAGTGAACAGCCGTTTAAATACGAACATATTAAACGGAAACGTCGGAAAGTCGTCACCGGCACGGTCTGCACGGACCTTATATACCCTGCGTTGACAACTTGACCCGTTATCCTGAGCGTTATCCCAGATCCATTCAGCAATTGGCCAGTTGGGGAAATTTGATAACTGCATAGGTTTCAACAAAGATTCACATGTTCCCCAGAGCAAATTTGACTTCAACTTGCAATTTTGAAGCTCGTGGGCTTCGCCGCTTCGTATTTATTTTTCCCGTCGGGCCAGCGCTGAGCGCTAGCAAGTAGGATGTCAGAAGCATCGAACACTTCCTGTGCGGGCGAGACAAGTCTGGGCCTTGTCTGGGGCCGGGATAATTGGTTCCCAGAGCTCCAGGTGAGGTCAGCCGCTCTTCTACAAAATTGTCGAGATGATGGGTTCTCTAAAGTGGCTCCATCGAAGTTCTATTTATAATTGAATGTTGAGATGCTGAAAACCCGCTTCGTAAATATCTCAGCATTGGATACTTTCGCAGACAAATCCAGCGTAAATAATTGTAGAGAAGTATAACCGGGGATGTTTCTGCGAAAGTATCCACGCTGCCTTCAAGTAGATATCTATTTCTTTGAACTTGGATCAGGATTCGAGGATCAGTGGCGTTGACTCGCGAACGTGCGTGTGTTCTCTCGGGGTTTTTTGTATCGTCCATCGAAGAGCTCCGTCCGGTGCGTATCGTCCCGGGGTAGAAAATTTGCAACAGAAGTAAAAAACTTGGAGAGGAGATTTAACTTGAACTTGAACTTGGCATTTCCGACAATGATCTGCGCCGCTAAATGACCGGCAGGCCGGGACGGAAAGTTGTCACGGAACTTAGCCTACGATGACAAACCCATTCAGCAGTTGGCCTGTTGGAGAAATTCGGCCGTTAGAGGGGTGCAGAAATGACGGTATCTGTCTCACGGGTATGGCAGCGAGGCGAGTGTTGGGTTCAACTTCTGATTTGAAGGTAGTAGGCTTGGTTTTTCCTCTTGTCTTGAGCCATCCACACAAGACGAGTTTGTCTGAACTTAGCACCGCACAAAGACTCCCAAGTCGTGTCGTTTAGAAAATTATTTGGATTTACTGGTAGTTGGGTCTCGGTGTCTCGGCCACATGAGATCCTCATTTCAAGTGGGCACTCGGCCAGAAATCGGCAATTGAATTAATCAACTCCCCAAAAATCAACATGCGGGGATCACGGCAAATGATCAACACTAAAACTCACCATGGCGACATCGCGGCAGCTTTATGGAAACAGACCCGTCATATACGAGATGAACCGCACCCCATTTTACGCGGGGAAGGGTCGTTCGACCCCTGCAGGGTTCTCTCTCGAGGCCGCAATTCGGACTGCGTAATGTTAGACGGGTCCGATGTTTGAAAAATTACCTGAGACCAGTGTGAGATTTTGAACTGTCATTGTCGAAATGATTCCGAGGTCGACGTTTTGATTTTTACCTTGATTTTTTTTTTCTGTAACCGTGTGGAGGAGGAAGAGTCCAGCGTTTGCTTGCTTGACTCGAAAAATTCTGACTCGGAATGTGTCTCTTAGACTGAGTTGGACTCGAGCAATTTTGACTCGCTCTCTCTAGTTTTTTGCCAGAAAATGAGAGGTACCAATTGGCTCTTGCCACATGGACAGACACGACGGAGAAGAGAAGGATCGAAATTGCAGTGCAGAAGCTGTGCAGAGAATCCTTTGGTGTGACAGTGTGACGCCAATATATGTGACTCTTCTACACTACACGCCTTTTACACGTTCCTTTCCCTTTACTCTGCGTTAATTCTTTGGCTATATTGTTATTATTGTATGATGCAAGGTGATACGACCGCTTCAGATACGACAGCTTCAACAAGCCCTCTCAGTCCTTTCTCCACTTTCTCAGTCCCAAGCGAACCAACTTCAGACGGTGAGCTCTTATCTCAGCACATATTCTGTCCTATTCATTTGTTTTTGCAGAACTCCCCGACCTGGGAGCATTCACGACTGTTCTGCGTGCATGGAACCACTTCCAGCCAACCCCACGCACCTTAATGCACCAGACGCAGCACTCCACCTCTACCACTTCCTCCATGGAGCCCGAGTCCGATGACCCTCGTGAACCATCGCTCGAGGGGTCGACAGTCTGGTCCCACCGTCCAATTGCTTCGTATCTCGACAGTATCTCAGCCACTACAGACACCGACGGTCGTTCTCCGAGCCCCCGCTCTCCCAGCCCAGGCTCAGGATCGAACACCGAAGGCGACGCACGTACGCTCGAGCCTGTCGACTATGAGCTTTCCGACCTCGAGGACCTAGACCTCGATCCACAGCCCACGTTGGGGCTGCTGGATGGGGCGCTCAACTTCATTGCTGCGGAGCGTGCACGGTGGAATGCCCAGCGCGAGGCTGGTGCCACTGTGAACGAGGGAGCATGGAAGCATGTTGTAGGTGTGTACAGACTTTTATTTATGCGTTTGGAATCGCTGTCAGATAGAGCGGATCTGCGGTGATCTCGTGAGTCCGGGAATGAATTACTCCCGTGGCTCCTCAAATGCAAAGATACTCGCGGAATTTCTGCAGTCGGGAATTCCCGCTTCCATCTTGCATTCAATGTTATACATCTATCCCCTAGTCTAACCCGCCTTGCAGAACCTCGCCGCAAACGTCGTCGAAAGCGAACGGCCAGAAACCCCAAGCCGGACGACGCCTCGCGAGACGATCCTGTAGAGGAAGGGGAATCCATAGCTGCTGAGGATGCAGACGACTCTTCATCTTCCTTTGATAACACAACAACCACTACTACTACCCATAAATCTGTCCCCGCTACTCCCGCCCGCTCCCGCAAGGAACGGCGTCGGCAACAGGCCCTCGCCAACACCTCTCCTAGCGCAAACCGTGTGCTTATTCACAGCAAGAGTACTCCGCAATTGCGGGTGCTCCCCTTGAACTTCGCACACGAGCCGCATCCACACTACCCCCGCGTCCTGCAGCTGCGCTCCCTCGCCAAGAAACTGGGCAAGCTCTTCCCAGCGGACAAAACCGTCCTCGACGGGCTGATCCCCGCCGATCCAGAGCTCCACCAGCGCCTGCACGCCATTGGCGACTTCTTTCTTGTCGACACCCGCGGGCCGCCGCCGGGCGACGGCGACACGCTCATCCACGTCTTCATCGACCACTCCAATATCCTAATCGGGCTCCTCACGTACCTCAAACGCTACCCGCGCCCCCTCTTGACGCACAACTCGTCCTCCTCCGTGTCCGTCTCCACCACACAACACCCACAGCACACGCACGCAGCCACCCCTCTCCCCTCCGTCACCGCCTTCTCCTTCCCACCCAAACCGACGTCGAGGTCAAAGCACCTCTCCCACGCGGCGCTCGCGCTCATCCTCGAGCGCGGGCGCCCCATCACGCGCCGCGTGCTTGTCACGTCAAGCCCGCTGTACCAGCCAATGGACACGGCGGAGCGCCTCGGGTACGAGGTGCGCGTGTATGCGCGGGTGCCGGATCTAGGGGATGGGCAGGATCGGGTGGGGAGTGCAGGGAGCGGGCATGGGAGGCAGCATAGTCGGAGTTTGAGCGCGGGGGCGGGGGGCCTAATGGGGTTCACGAACGGAAACGGAAATGCCAATGCGAATGGGAGTGCGAATGGGAATGGGAACGCGAACGCGAACGGGGCGGGCGGGGTGCAAGGCGAGCTCCCGCCGTTGCGCAATCCGCGGTGGGGCTCAAACGGGAACGGGGGCGGTGGTGAGGCGAATGGGAATGGGAACGGAGGCGGGGGCGGGAGAAAGAGGAAGGGACACGTGCGGCGGATTTCGGGAAGCCAGGGGAGCACGTCAACGGAAAGCGAGCAGGGGCAGATGATGAACGGTATGGCGGCCGCGGCCGCTGGGTTTCCGCAGGCGTTCATACGCAGTCTCGGTGGTGCCAACGTGAACGGGGGCGGCGTGGGCTCGGCCGCTATCAGCATCTCCACGGCCATGTCCCCGCCCTCGTACGGATCTTCGCCGATATCGTCCTCGCTCCCCATGAGCAACGGGCTTCACGGGTTTACCCCGTCCCCCATCGCGCCGACGGCGGGGAACGGGGTGTCGCCGCCAGCGAAGATCAAGTACCGCGAGCAGGGTGTGGACGAGCTGCTGCAGCTCAAGCTGCACCAGGCGCTCGCGGCGCTCGACGGGCCGCCACCGCCGGGCGCGACGATCGTGCTCGCGACAGGCGACGGCAACGTCGGGCAGTTCAACGAGGACGGGTTTTTGGGGCCTGTGAGGACCGCGCTGAAGAAGGGGTGGCGCGTGGAGCTGTATGCGTGGGAGGAGGGTCTGAGCCGCGCGTGGATGCGCGAGTTTGGGGAGTGGACGAAACCGGTGGAGGGGGAGGCGACGGGGCGCTTTAGGGTGGTGGGGATGGAGCAGTTTGCTGGGGAGCTGTTGGAGATTTATTGAGCGCGAGGCGGCCAGGCGCGACATCTAAATAAGCGTTATTTGCGTTAAGGGGAGGACAGGGCAGTTAGAGAATTGAATTTAAAGAATCGGGCTGGCTGTAACTACATAAGTGTCGGTACAGTTTGTACGATCTATCTGGGGGTGTTGTTGTACATTAGTAGTTGTCTTAAAATCTAGTATGTGTAGCGTGTCCCAAGAAACCATTCACATCCATCTGAAATCCTAAAATGCCACTATTCCGCGTGCCCGCGCAGACGGCAACTGCTTCAAGATGCTCTCCGAGATGTCTCTTCGCCGTGCGCGCGTCAACGGCTCCACCACCTCTAACGTCAGACGCTTCAGGTAGAGGAGTTCGCGATCCAGCTTGGACCATGGATGGGTTGAGATCATACGGTTTCCCTCGGGATGGAGGGCGCGCCGAATCGTGAGTGAGATATTTTCTGTACCGCAGAGACTGAGCTGCGGGAGGATGATCGGTAGGGACGAGAGGACGCCGGCAGGACTCCCCTCGAGGTGGAAGTCCCGGAGGCTGGTGTTCTGCGTGAGGTCGGCCTGCTTTCCGAAATGGTCTGCGAAAGAATGGATGTGAGTATGAGGAAAAAGCATAAGGATGCAAGGAGCTCCTCACCGGATGCATCGCGATCCCTGAATGCGAGATTAAGTGATTTGAGCACGGGGCCCGACGTTTTCAGATACCTGACGACCGTCGGGACCTCCCTCCGCACGATGTGGTACAGAGACAAATTTTGGATCGCTGGCATCTGGTCCTCCAGTGCAAGGAACCAGGTCAGAAAATTGTCGAGGTCGCAGGTGAGGGCTAAGGTGTGCAGTGTTTTGGGTAGTTGGGGCGGAGCTGCAAAGTCACCCGTTTTCATCCAGCTTCCGCCTACTTCGAGCGACTCGAGGTGCGGGCAGAGGCAAACACAGTCGATGACTTGTTGGAGGGACTCGAAGCGCGATTTGAAGTCAAATGTTAGGTGCACCAGGTTAAGGGTTCCGAAGGCGCGGGAGAGGGAGGATGTGCACACCGGGCGCGTCACTTCATCGCGCAAGGGACGAAGGCTCAGACGAGTCGTTCGTGTGAGAAGTAAGAGGATTGGAACGACTTCAAGGTGCAGGAGGGAGGTGCCAGAGAAGAGCACCTCGACGTCCCGGACCAAGGCCGATATCGTTTGGGAGAGCGATAATATGTCAAGGAAACCCTGTGCATTTTGTGTGGTGAGGGATATTGAGGAGAACATGTGGTATCGACTGGCGGGGAGCCAGTCTCGGCAGACGAGCCCGCAAGACGAGAGCGTGGCATGGTCCTCGTGGGAGAAGTCGATGACCACGTCCTCGAGTTCGGAAGGGAAGCGCTTCATGCCAGTGATGAGGGACTAGTCCAGGGTTGTCGTAATGCGGCGGGTTTTATACTCCAGATACTTACTCGTGCATGAAACGTTACGCAGGAAGCGGAAATGACTTCAAGTCGCCGCCTGACCGTCCTCGAAGGATGGCTGCAACCCGAAAGTTGTCCGACCAAGGTTCAGATGGCCTTAAAGAGTCCTTTATGGGTTGTATGAGAGCCGAGCCGACTGGGTCGATATCCAAAGAGATCCAGAGAAAGCCTAAGCTAACTTGAAGGTTCGGAGTGTACGGTGGGCGCTCAGATTGCCGCGTCACGGTGTCAAGAATAGTCGAAACCCCAGTGGTAAATTGCGCAATAATCGAAACAGCATAGCCTTAAGCCTGGGACCGGATGCGGATACTGTATGTGAGGTTAAAAAGGACTCGGAAGCGGGGTGGTGGCCCATGGGTGACCGGGCAACGACTGGCAACGTTCAACCCTCGTCTAGCCAGTAGCACCCGGGGCCCTGCGGCACCACTGCATCCTACGCGCTGTCTGCCCTTGTCACGGTCGAGCGCTAAAAGCTGAACAAATGATGCGATCATAGTGGCTGTGCCTCATCTCTTGCTTGCAACCAGAGTCCATATACGTATAATACTGACCATTTCCGATTCACTAGCTGGCAGACCACTAGAAATCGGGCCACTTATAGGGACTACATATAAATCTTCAGATCTTCTGGTAACCCTAATTTCCGTTTAACGTCGATATCATTCTCACCTGCCAGCTGGGAAAGGTTTGTCGAGGAAAATCCTAAAGCGCTTCCGACTTCTGGCATCTGCGAGTTTCTTATCCTTGGATTAGACAAAGCGGTGGCAGAACAAGACATTAATTCTGGGCCATCCCTTGGGGTCCGGCCTAAAGTCCAATATTCGACGGTTGATTTCAGCGTGAACACAAAGAACCAATTCTGCCGCGATGAGTTGCCTTATAACTATTTGAATCAACGGGATATTGACACGCGACGAAACCAACCTACGGACGAAAAGAAGCTACAGAGGTAATAGCACTGGGATCCAGACGGCATCCAAAAGTCACTGCGTTGAGACCCTCTGTAGTCACATTCTGACTACCTGGTCCGAGCTCAGTCTACGTTGGACTACCCCCGTAGTCGAAGTCGTAGGCAAACATTGGACCTTAGCCTACCTTGGCCTACCAGGTGTAGACCGAGCTCGGACCAGGGAGTCAGACTGCGACTGCGTGGGGGCTCAACGCAGTGAGTATAAAGCTCACCGTGGTATCCGAACCGCTACTTGTTCGCCATGTGTTTAAATTTCTCTCTTGCCATTTGTTCGCTGGTCTTCGTCCGTGTCGGCATCATTAATTCTCCCCCTCCACAGTCTCAATTTTTGTTGCAACCACCAGTGTTTTTGCGGATCCTTTTGTATCTTTTTAATTCGCCGAGTGGTAAGATCCACATTATATTTGTGTACTTCATAATTCGTATATACCTGACTCGCGACTCATAGGCATAAAATCAGCAACCTCCATTTGAGAGTTGAAAGACCATTCAATTTGGTCTTACAATGATTCTAATTCGTCGTTGTGTTTGACATGTTCCTAACATACGAAGCGTCAAAATACAGGTAGTGGCGATATCACAAGCAGGGACAGCTGGAGCTCAATGAAACCAAGCCCAACTATATCAATGCGGGACACGGAAACGCGGAAAGACGGAAATCATCTTTCTATACAGCGGATTTTATCGGCCAATGTCAGCCTACTCGGGTCCTGCTTCGGGTTGGTGGTGGATTACTAATCTTCAACATGGCACCGGTGAATCTCGGGGGTACGAGTGGACTATAAAGGAGTTCACCAGACTTATTCAGCTCACTACTTGTTCATTATGTGTTTCTCTCTTTCTATTGGTGCGTTCACTATCCTGAGTCTTGTCCTGTTCATTCAACGTGAGTGTGGGTAAATTTTTTTTCCCAGCTTCCATTCTTATTTCCACCACCGGTGTTTTGGCGGCTTCAAATACTGTTGCGAAACCCAACATGACGCATACTGAAGACCTGACCGAGTGGTTCAAGTCCTCCGCAATTTGTACGTCGCTTGACAATATTATTCAGACGTTTCTTGCTCAAGTCGTACTGCAATCACAGCTATTTTCCCTAACCACACCAGCTGGGAAACCAGTTACGTGCAGTACTTCAATCAAACTCTCGTCGCGTACGTCCCAGATAATCTTTTCAGAAATTTTGATTTACCCCAACGAACCTGCAGGTCTTTCGGCCCTACCAAATACAACTACTCTTCGCTCATGGATTTCTACAGTGGAGCCAACCAGTTGATTGCCGCTAGTGGCTACAGCCCCTTCACGGTCGAGTTTACCTCCATCACGATCGACGCCAACGTCGATGATGCTGGAGGGATTGCCATTGCGACGGGGCTCGTCAAAGGGTACAAAGATGGCGCCGTCGTTGCGTCCGATACGGCTGGCTTGTTCGCGACCATCTCCATCGTCGATGGCGAACGCAAATACACGGAGTGGTGAGTTCCACAGTTCATTCATGATTGGTATGTTACTGACTGGCGACTCGTAGGCGTGAAGTCAACAATTTCCGACTGAGTTGACGAGCTGTTTAATTTAGTCTTTCGGACAGTCTAAGACGCCAGAACGGTTTTTCAACTCGTCGCTCTAGTGAGATTTAACGGATTTGGATTTACATAACATACGCATCGTCGAAATATGTATGGATTGGCAATTCGTATCCAGTATTATTGAATGAGTAATTTATACTTCCCAGACGGCTAACTCGCTAATCGTAGGTGTGAAATCAGTAACCTAAAATTGTAAAAGGCGACTGCTCGACATATCTCTATCGTACGCGGGACACTGAAAAATACACTTTGGAATGAGGACCAATAAACACTCATCCTCTAATAATCGTCGAACAAGCGGTCTACGCCTACTGTCACCACGACCAGGCCATCGACATTAAAGCACTGAAAACACCGCGATGTTCGTTTGTGGGCACTGTGAACCGCTGGTGCCTTTGATTGAACGGGGGTGGGGAACTGAGTTTGCGCTCGTAATATGAGCGAGAAGTGGGGGCCGAAACTGAAGATGCACCAGAGACCGACGAGCTCTCTGATGAGCACGAAAACGTCGGAGACGATGCTCGTTCTTGACGCATGCGAACCGGTTTATCTCGTGAATCATGACCGTTCTGCAACGGCTGGTGAGACTCGTTCTTGTGTGATTCTATCGGGATTCAAAAACTCACCAGCAGTGGGTCGTATATGTAAGAGTCGCGGGACGAAAATTGGTTTGCCCTGGATCTCTTGGCTCGATGCGCATTTTTCACCAAAACAAGCGGGGTCCGGAAAAAGTACGGCGCCGAGAATCGGCTTCGTTTCGAAGGTTTGGGCTGGATGCAACTACGAAGCTGGTCGCGGGCCATTTCCCCCTGCCAAACGTGCTGGGGGACGGTGACCGGCAGGATGCTATACGGGCTCTGCGCGGGAGCCTCTATCGGGGAAGGAGACTCGTTTTGAATGAGCTCAAAGATGGAGGGATGAGGAAGTGGGAGCGCCGGAGACGAGGTTACCGAATTCGACGAGTTTAAACCAGATGCAAAGTGGACAGGATAAATTGTCCCTGGCTCCGATACGGGTGCAGCGGCGCATGTTGAAACTTGTGACGCAGAGTGCACATAGGTTGAGATGGGGGCCAAAGGGAAGGCGGTGGTGGAAGCCTGTGGAGGTAATGATGTCCAAGATAAAGGCAACGCAGCCTGTTGTGTCATTGCCGTGGATGTTGAAACCTGAAGCGCGTAGTGCAGAGAGGATGGAGCGGGTATCGAATGGAAGGCGGCACTGGACGCTTGTTGATTTATTGACGAAGGCGACGCGGTCTGTTGACCCATTGAAAGCTGTAATGGGTATGAGTGGGATAATACCGCAAATTGAAACAAAGCGACCGGACATTTTGGTTATTTATCCCTTGGAACGAACCTCTTGAAACACTACGGAATATCTCCGGCGACGAGTAGACGTCAGAACAGGACATCTCGATATCTTCATTGCAGACGACTCCAATCGATGGGTTCTGGAGTATTTGCACTTCGGGAAGCGTCGATGTGAAATATGATGATGATTTATGGATCTGAGAAAAGTTCGAAGGCGTCGCGTGAGGCGAAGGAACGAAGAAGGGTTTTGACTGCGTCGAATTTCCAGAGAAGCCGAATGTCCCGACGTGATGTGTAGTGGAAGGAATAGCCTCTGGGATGACTGAAATTGCACGAGAGCCCATCATTGTCGTTCCCCCATGGTTGGATCCACATTGAGGCGTCGTAGATTGGATGATGGTTTCTCGACTCTGCTCAGCAACGGCAGGCTTTGCACTTCGCAGCGCAGTGGAACCTGACAGTGTGCTCACGCAGGTAGAGCGCGTAACGGTATTCTGCGTGGCGGCGCTCGTACCCCGCACCGTTGGTTCTCCCGTCCCAGCATTCAGCGGCGCAGGCAAATTCGTAGAACGAATGATAACACCATCGCCATCCAAGCGAATCGAACCAGAGTTAACCGACTTCGGTGAGTTATCGCGGAGTCCGGAGGCCAAGGTGTGAACGGCACCGCAAGCATTCTTCGTAGAGGTGTAATGATCGCTCGGTGATCTAAGGTTATATAAGTTTTCGAACATTCGACAATATCAAAGCTCACTTGTTATTCGAGCTATTACTCGTCGCCGTCGGCGCTACTGAGTAGGAAACGTTGGCTCCTAATTTGGCTTCGTTTCCTTTGGCAATTTTAGTGTCAGTCAATGGTGCAGTCGATGTCGCAATGGGTTCGAGGTCACGAAGACTGGCAAACTCGTCGAATAGATTGTCGATGGCCGCTTCCAATTGATTATCGAACTCTAGTTCCAGCGCACCCAGATCCAATTCGAATGTTGGCATAGAACCTTGCACCTGAAGATAATCCTCTTCGTCGTCTGAATCTAGGGCCCCACGGCGGCTGCGGTGGAATCGATAAGTAAAGTTGGAAGAGTATAAAAATTCTTACCGGTGAACAGATGACATGACCGAAAGTCGCTCGGGAGTTCCAGCTCCGGCTTGATGATTTGGAGCAGTGAGGATTGGCGCTGCGGTGACTCAGAAGCTCTCAAAAGTGTGCTTCGAGTGGGAACTACTCGTAGACACTGGACTGAAAATGCCGGTCTGTGGGCGCGAAGATGGGGGGTTTGGCGCCGGTAGCATCCTTTATACATACTCCTGCGCCTTGACCTTCGCGGCTCGCGGCCATTGTTGTTGTTCTCAAGGCGATGTTCCCCATTTGGAAGTTGTTGTACCAGACGCGGTCATGTGACGATCCCGCTTAACTTGATCAAACTGCGCCAAATTCGGTCTCAGCGGTCGTCTATACATCCATTCCAATATCCAAGTAAAACTTTGGGAAAGCAAAAATACGCAATCCAGACCAGCCTAAGATGTCATTTGAGGGAACCAGGCAGATTATTTTCCCAACATAAATTACACCGATATAATCGTACTCAAAGCCCTAATAAGTCATCTACGCCCTTTAAAATGTCACGCGCCGCTGCAGCATCAAAACAGATTCTCCAGACTGTAAGCAATGAGTCCCGTCATAGAGAGAAACATCAATATGTATTGTGGAATCAGAAAAGCAGAGAGATGTTCGGCACTTCCCGTGCCGCTGTAGACTTGAGTAACAAAAACCTAGCAAGAATTGAAGTCGTGGAATCTATTAAGACAAAACACACAGACCTGTGTAGTCCCAGTAGGTAAACAGGCGAAAAGAATGCAGATAAACTGCAAGACCTTGTCTTCTCTTGAAATCAAACCGGCGTTCGTCAACCCTTTGGCCACCAGAACGCCAAGTACAGGCATGAGAAGCATTCGCCCTACGGCCATGCTCAGGATTGCCCCGACAGGCAGATGATTCCATCGCCCTCGGGGGACCTCCAGCCGGGCAAGTGCAGAACCAAGACAGACTAAACCGAGGGGAACCGAAGCGGCGCCGATGAAAGTGGCCGTATCGAATAGAAATGACAGCGGAGGGCGGCCATCAGGTGCAGATGGAATATACGGAGATTGAACTTCTACGAAAAGACCCTTGAGAGCTGGGATCAAGGCGATGGGGAATGATAGTATTATGCTCAATGATGCAGGCGAGCAGACTTCCCGCACGAATGATAAGAAGTTGGCCCAGATTCTGCGTCTTGTGGAAGAAGGAGAACCGTGATTGTCAGGGAGCTCAGGAATGAGCTTGCCAGTGGACGGGTCGTCCTCTTTAAATAACACGGAATGCGAATCGTTGGAAGGCGCACTTAACGCTACTAGAGTAGGTCGGGATTCGTTTTTTGGCTCCAGTGTTCCTTCTTCAGCAATCGTGATGATGACAGGTAAGTGTCCAGCCCGCTCGTCCGCCTCGGTCACTGATGTAGATGCAGAGTCTTTGAATGGAAGAAGTCGAGCCAATCTTCGAGGGAAGATCGAGAAAAGAGCGCGTCGTCTTTGACGAGCAGCTGCGCGAAGAGTTTCCGGCTCAACGTCCGGGCCTTTGTAGTCCAGGGCAATTAATTTATGACCACCTAGAGGAAAGAATGTTATCTGTCACGCCTTCAAAGTCAAACCAAATACAAAGTTACGGGAAAGCAAATCACTCACCATGTAGAACAAACTCAAACCCGAAATATACGCCACACTGAGCGTTTGGTCAGAGGCGCCACTGAAGGGTGCTGCACCCGTGATACTAATGGCAATAGATGTTGCTGCAGACGACGTTCAGCAGTGAGATACCAGCTTTCGAATGGGCTTACGAATATCGCCGTAATTGCCCCATCCACCAGCTGCTAAGATCCCCCACCTAGAGATATACTCGAGTATCAAAAATAGCACTCGACAAGACGTATATCGTTTCGAACCTGAAGCGATGTGGAACCCAGAAAAGTTGTTTCGTTGCCCATGCGATAGCAATTCCCATTAGTTGATATATTACTGCAATGAGGACGAGTGGACCTTTACGGCGGTAAATCTTGTGCCAAAGTAACGAAAGAAGAGTTAAAGACAGACCAAGAGCCGAAATATTTTGCGACGTGAAGGCTGGTACAATTTTTGAGAACATGAGGCTTGGAACCGTGATATTCTGTTGACCGTGAGCATGGCCAAGCTATACGGGACAGCTCACGTACGAGCATTATTTGGCCAACTCCGCGGGCAGCACTGGCGGGAAACAATTCGGCCTTGGTGATACCGAAGCCACATGCGACACAGATGAACCTGGGGGAGTCAAGGGATCAATGATAATGCTGGGAGGCATAGAAATCCGGCCCACAGTCTCAAGAGTGGAAGGCATGAGATCCAGATTAGGGTACCTGCAGAAATCATCGCAGAGCCGGGAGCAAAGCCATAAAGAAAATTTCCATCGTCTTTAAGGATGAGAAACACGAAAACCGGAATAGGGAATCAGAAACCAACACAGTGAATCGCAGAGTACTGTGTGAATGTCTCGGAGAAAATGGCAAAGCCGCGTTTGAACGATTTCTACGGGAACGGTTGAACTTTCGCTTACCTTTCCCAATTCCTACTGATCCGCGTCGACGCGAGCTCGCTGTCGCCATTCCCTTTTTTGCATATTTATATCGACTTGATGAAACCCTGGAAGGCCCGCAAGAGCGCAGGTAGATGATTTGCACTGAGAAGGTACTAATGTTGGTCCGATCAAAATTCAGACGTTCCAACGCCGCCCATCCAGCGCTGTTTAAAGACGGAGGATACGGGTTTCCTAAAGGTGGAAACACTGCATGAGAACTCAAGGATAAACTCGAATATACCGCTGTTGCACTCTCAGATCTTGAGACCCTTCCTAGAACGTACTCGGTACTTTCTAATTTGTTGACTTGGTAATAAAAAGGAAATTGCGTGTCGTTCGGACACCGAAACCCGCGGAGAAGGAGGCACTCCGGGGAATCCGAAAAGGCGAAAGACCGAACAGAGTCAAAGCGAGTCCGTAGCAAGTAAGAGGGGGTAGACCTGAGAGAATTATCCTCTCGCTTATCACTCCGCCGCCGCGACCGACGTTATGACGGACCTCAGGCGAGTCTCCCAGGGGTTGCGGTACACCGAAGAATTTGTGAACAGTCAAACATTGATGTGAATTATTATGGGGTTGGCAGGTAAGCATAATTAGGTTAGATCCAGGTTTCGGGAGGTAGACAACCGAGTTGAGGAAGAAGCTGAATCGGCAGGAGAATTCGGCATCATACGGGGTCCCGAAAATTCCGGATGAATGCGTTGACTGGCGAAGTGCAAGCCTGGAGCATCAAAAGCTAAAACCGCGTGTGAGTCGGCGGACTGTAGTACGCAGTGGTCTCCGCCGTACTCCAGTTAAGTAACGTTGCATCGCTGTGCGCGCAGTACAAGTTCCGACATTATCACAACCATAGGGAACAGAACACCACCTACGGCCATTATTGAGAATGCTGGAGAATGGAAAAATAGGGCTCAACAGTGAAATTTGGCGGTGACGTTACTGGAATTCCCTCATACATACGCGTTAATCGACGCGGACATGACTGTATGCACGAACTGCGCCGATAACTGACGGTCACGAATCAAGGCATCGATCAAACAGGCATAAATATGTACGACGGTGATTCGGTTTCCGATAACTGTTTGCCAGATACTGCCGAAAAAAAACGAAATTTCTCGGGCAAGAAGACCGAACCTGTGAAAAAGGTCGAACAGATCAGGTTTGTCAAGGAGGTACCCTATACAGTTATTCGTAGAGTTCTGGACAATTGAACGACTCACGTTTTTACGAGCAGAGCTCGTCATTCCGACCCATGTAGCGATGGATATTCATCCATCGGTGACTCGCTCAAGTGACGATACCCAAATCCCAAGCAACGTTTGATGAGGTCTTTTTATCCGGTTGTAAGACTCTCTTCTCCGCATATTAGACATATTCAAATAATATGCTCCAGGAGATCACTAGGACCTCCTTTCAATTGGAGACGCGTCGTCCAAACGTTTTTGAGGCTGCAGAGCCCACCTCAGGGGGCGCCTGCTCCCACGCATCACAGCAAATGACATCGACGGAGTGCGCCCAGGATACGTCCAGGAGGAAAGCTGCTCTTTCTCAGTTATGAACCGTCTGAACAGATGATTGAAGGACGGAGCTCCATTTTGGGGGAGATCTTCCTTCTACGAGCAGTGCTTTCTACGATGGTCGCGACATTAGCTCCTTATCCGGAGAGTGTAAGTCGAAGTGGCATGACTTTACGTCTGGGCCGAGAGTTGAAGGAGGGGCGAAAGGTTCAAGGGCTGTAAGAATATCGACAGATAGGGTGTTCGTGAATATTATGGCGGGAATTTAAGAGCTGGCGCTAAAGAGGGACTTATAGCGCGATTCTCAAAAGACTGGAGGTGCCAAATGAACGCTGTCTAATGAAGGTTGAAAATATCCTACGCACAACTTGAAGGATTTGAGAGTTAGGGAACTCCCCAGCAGAACCAGGAGTGTGGAAAACGGTGCACAAGTTCGTACACCAGATAGATCGCCAGTCTGTGGTTGGTTATCCACATGTTGAGTAGGCTTCCATTTGGACTCGGAGCGCCTCTGAAATGACCGCAGGATTTCGGGAGTCGTGAATTTAAAGTCAACCAAGAGTCGGATTGTCCAGCTGCGCTCGGGTTTGGGATGAGAGACATCAGCAAATCCTGATTTTTGCTGTAGCAAAGGTATACCCCTTAGATAGTGTTACGTAGTGCTACGTAGCGCTACAGAGGCTACAGTGCGGCTGTAGCGCTACGTAGCACTACGTAACGCTATCTAAGGGGTATACCTTTGCTACAGCAACAATCAGGATTTGCTGATGGAGCTGTGCAGTGAGTTGGCAGTGTGCACGGGCCCGGGTCATTCCGGCAACAGCCTACTATGTGACGTCAACTTTATTGATCCGCAACCTTCCTGCTTGCGCTATTGAAAGAAAATTTTGGTAACTAACTATCGAGTTATCATTTTCCTCCGAAAGCATGTAAACCTTCACCCATCCTGATCGTGAAAATGATACCGACACAGGTTACCACAGGTAAGCGCTGGGACAAGATTCTAAAATAAGCGTGCGACTCGGAGGCAGTGAAGTCAGCGACCGCAACACAAAGCTCGTCCTCAACCCTCATGCCTTTGTTTACCTCTGCCTCCGGAGTCCAAATCAATGGCGGGAACTTCATCGACATTGCAGGCGATGTAAATCTCCACAACATGCAACCTGCGATAGCACAAAATAGCGATCCGCCGAGCGCGATTCGTCAGTTTTTGGGAGTGGACAAAAATACCCAAAATGGAGCAGCGAGACCGGTACCCTATGGTACGTTGTCGCTCTGTCATTGCTAGTACCATGCCTCCGACACAGTAGATTCACAGATCTTTTTCGTCGGCTACAGATTTTGAATTCCTCGCAGAGCTCGTCTGGACCGGTCCCCCAGGATGAATCTTGGTCCAACTCCGTTGTGTCTACTTTTCAATCGCTCTCAAATCTTCCCCCATTCATATTCTCACAATCGGAATACCCTTCGAGCCTGGCCCGCAGTGTCCCCTCCCCGGACATCATGGTCCCGTTAATGGCTCGAATAGTACTCCGGGCATTGGACATCCCTTGTCAAATTTTCTCGTCTCAAATACCCCCAGAGAATACAGCCATACCTTCCCATTGAACCGCCCTGATCCCTCCAGTATTCATCCCTCGCCCAATGTTGAGCCCCTGGCAGGTCCACTTGGCAAACCTGCTCATTCGTTGACGGGGGATTTTCGAAATGATGACCCCCAGTCTTCCATTGCTGCTATCAACCGTACACCGCGGGATGGTCTACAACCGGAACCCAAAACAAGCATTAATGGTGGTACATTCATTGGCGGGAATTTGAACCATATCCAACGTCACGGCGAAGCAGGTGAGTGTCCATAATCGCCTCGAACACCATCCATAACGGAAGTTTCGAAAGGTCTGCATATCTTGTATCGTGCTGCAGCAGGCGACGCGACCCACGATTCAGAAGATAGATTTCCGCAGCCAAGGTGTCATCCTGAGACTCGGACAAAGATGCTTGATGTTCTTTGGAATTGGACCTGTGGAATTGAACCCCCCAAGGACTGGAACAAGGATGACGACTTGTCCGAGTCGTCCCCAGAGGATGAGAATATCAGCTCGTCCTCAGACTACAATTCTAGTCCTATCCTTTGGCTTCACGGGCCTGCTGGCGCCGGTAAATCTGCCATTGCGCAGACCCTTTGCCAGAAATTAGAGGAAGAAGGTCGCCTCGGAGCCAGCTTTTTCTTCAAACGAGGGCATCCCTCTCGCGGACATGCCAAACGACTCTTCGCAACGGTCGCATACCAACTCGCCCTTGCTCTTCCCGATTTGAATCGCCACATCTCACAGAGTGTAGAGAAGAACCCATCGCTTGTCGACAAATCCCTTTCGACACAACTCCAGAAGCTGATTGTCGAACCATGTCGACAGAGTACATCCACTCACACGCTGGTCGTCGTCATCGATGGACTGGATGAATGTGAGGACCAGAAGGTTCAAAGAGAAATAATGTGTGTGATTGGACACGCTGTTACTGAGCAACAACTGCCTCTTCAATTTTTAATTGCCAGCCGACCTGAGTCTCATATTCGTGAGATCTTCACGGACACGTTAAACAATATTCATTGTCCATTGAACGTCGAACAGTCATTTGCGGATGTACGGAGGTATCTGCTCGATGAATTTGCACGGATTCATCGCGAACACCGTGCAACCATGGCTAGGGTTCCGTACCCTTGGCCGATCCCCGAAATTATCAACAATCTTGTCGACAACTCGTCTGGATACTTCATCTACGCGTCCACAGTCATCAAATTCATTGATGATAAAAATTTCCGTCCTACAGAATGTCTCGCGATCATTACCGGAATAACAGAAACTCTTTCAGCATCACCGTTTGCTTCACTCGACCAGCTCTACACTCAAATACTTTCTCAAGTTGATGCTCGGCCCCAACTTCTCAAAATTCTAACAGTTATCGCAGCCAAAATTAGTTTGTCAATAGGCTATGGTGAACAACTCCTCGAGTTGGAAGAGGGTGAAGTGCGATTAGCACTGCGTGGCCTACATTCTGTGATCTCTGGTTTGGAGGGGGATAGTTCTGCTGAGAGGATGATGTACTTTCATCATGCTTCCTTCCGTGATTTCCTCCTAGATTCAGGGCGGGCAGGAATCTTCTATGTTGGCAGTTCTTCGCATCGGAGGGATCTGTCCCATAATATTCTCAAGACATTTTCATACAGGTATCAAGACCCATCCCAGAACCGATGCGGCCATGTCTCGGGGTAAATTTATTCCAATTGAAAGACACTGGATTTTTTAATAAACTTTGCATTCCAGGTACCTCGGAACCCCTGCATTCGAACTCGTGGTTTCCTCTAAGCCATCTTCGAGGCTTGTATCCCTACTTCGCTCTTTCAATCCAGATTTTTTATTTTGTTCATCTCCCAATAAGACAAAGGATAAAATTGATATGGTCTTGGAATGGTTGAAAGTATGTACTACAGCTCAGTTCATAAAGATTAACAATGTTGAAATATTGGGCCCTAGAGAAGTCAGCCACCACCCACAGATTTAATCCGCCTCTGGGAAGACTACCGTTTCATGCTTTTTTGTGAAACCATATGGTATCAAGACAGTGGCAGAAGAATCCAAGTTACAGTGGAAGATCGAGACCACTGTCACCAGATTTTGTCGCAAATCTCCCATCACTTACCCGAATTCTTCAGTCAATTACATTCTTCACATACCCCACGTATCACCCTATGCAAAACCTCATTTACAAAATCCACATCCTGTTGGATTTCTCGTGAGATGAGCTGAGATTGGCATTCTGCTCTCTACGCTCGCTCATAGGCCACGAAGGGGAAGGGCTTATCAGGAACATGCCAATTGTTGCATTGGACGTGACCCTCTCTCGGGCGCACCTATTGTGGGACCTCTCTTGCGGCGGCCTGCATCTTATGCGGAGGATTCTCAGCGGCGAAGTGGACAAGGATTTTGAGTGAGTACATATGCAATTAGTCCCCTATAGCTCTAACTTTACTGATTTAGGTGGTCCCTTTTGGGATGGGGTTATTATCTGAGATTGTGTCCGCCCTCCACCACGCTTTTACATGCTCTCTGCAATGTAGAACCTGTCTTGGCTGGTCCCCATAACATTCTTGAGTTTGAAAACTACAACATCCTGAAATGGCTGAAGGTCAATTATGGTTATCTTTTATGAAATGAAGCAGGTACTCATGGGTACAATTTCCCAGACATTTTCTCCACCGCCACAGGAATTAGTCGGTCGAGTAGAACATTATCTGGAGGAGACGATGCAGCAATATCCCGACCCCACTGGTAAAACTATTGCTATGGAGGAGGGATTTAATGAGTATAAGAGAGCCCTGGGGCTGTCACGGTAATAATACCTCTGTATATGAGACATTTGTTACGAGATCGACTTTTGGCATCCGTAATTCGTAGTATCGCAAATTTATTAGTCAATTTTACGGCTCTTCTGCGCAGATATCTAGAGGGAGTGTTGCGAATATTGCCGTTCAAGATTTGTCACCAATTCATCACGTTACCGCGACTTTCTTACATAATCCTTCTCTCTTTCGTCTTGCCATCATGTCCTTGCGCTCAGCCTTGCGCTCCCTGCACACCCACCCACCCAACCGTGTTCAAGCCTTGCAATTCGAACCCACGTCTCCATCGTCCTCGCCTCTGCCTACCGGCCCCGCCGACTACATTGCTCTCTTCCACGCACTTGGGTACCGCACATCAGCAAATCCTGATTGTTGCTGTAGCAAAGGTATACCCCTTAGATAGCGTTACGTAGCACTACGTAACGCTATGTAAGGGGTACCCTTTGCTACAGCAAAAATCAGGATTTGCTGATGCAAATTCGCAGAAAAATACCGCCCCAACCCCACACCTGTCGCCCTCGCGCGGCGCGGCGCCGCAATTGGAACCCCAAGGCAGGTCTACACCGAGATGCTCTCCCAGATGGGTTTAGTCCGCACCTCCACCAAGCCCACCATGACCTCGTCCGCGCTCGTCACGGCCGACCCCGGGCAAAAAGCAGCACTCCTCACCGCCGCCTTGCGCACCTTCGTACGCCTCGAGGACTACGCCGCCGCGCTCGTCGTTCTGCGTGCTTTGAGCAGTCTCCCCAAAAAAACACTGTCGCACCCGCGGTGCACGAAGGCGACGAACGGCGCGCTCCAGCCGCTTGCGTGCAAAATCTACTTCGAGCGCAATGCGCCGAGGCAGCGCCTCACACGGGCTCTGCTCGGGGGGAAGACCCTCGTCGACGCGGGGTGGGGTAAGGAGAAGGAGACGGGAGAGTGGTCGATGCCGGAGAGGACGGGCTGGCTGGTTGAGCAGATGATCGAGGCCAACACGCCCACAGAGACTGAGGCTGGACTTGAAGAAAGTGTGAAAGACGTTGTGGAGGACTTGCGCCCACTGGCGCTCATCTTGCGGCGAGCGCTGAGCATTCACGGCGGGGCGCCCACTGTCAAGAAGGTGGTGCCGTGGAGGGACGAGGAGGCGAGGGCCGAGAAGGAGATGAAAAAGCCGAGACGATTGCGCAAAGAACGAGGAAAAGGCTTCCGGCTCGAGATCTAGATGCTTCGCTGGCCGTCGAAAAAAAAATGCAATACACTTCCAGTTCATCCAGTGTGACGTCCATACGCATCTAACGCTGTTGAAACTCTGGAATAACTCAACGGCCTCGTAAATTCTCTCATTTCCTCTTCAATGATCCCAGAATATTTCTGAGGATCATTCATTTTTGAACCGGCTCACCGAGACGGTTAACTTCCTTGAATTTCGACACAATTGATCTTGTTTGGCGCCGCTTGTTCTGATAATAATTACGCGTTTGATCACGCGACTGCTGCAGGTCGCTCCCACAACAACTCGAAGCTCTCGCAGTGTCGACGCATCCTCAAAGTTCATGAAATCTCCATTCCGTGAATATTTCGACACAAACTACGTCCCCAGCGACGCCGAGATTCAGGAAATCCGTGCTCATCTAGCACCACATGAAGCAGAGCTTGCGCGCCTCGAGTCGCTCATCCAGGATCTCGCCGTCCAGCGCGACCGAATCAAGGATCATATAAATTTCCATAAGGCCCTCGTATCCTGTCCTCGCCGTATTCCCCAGGATGTAGTTGAGCAGATATTTCTGGCATGCCTCCCACACTATAATGCCATTATGAGCGCCACCGAAGCGCCGCTACTCTTGGGCCACATCTGCAGAGGCTGGCGCTCCATCGCGTTCTCCATGCCACGACTCTGGGATTCTCTCCATATTCCCATACCTTTTGTTGCCGAAAGCGAGGAGAGGAAGATCGCCATGGTCGATTGGCTGGAACGATCGGCTCCACTTCCGCTCACAATTTCTGTTGTGTTCGAAGAAGACTACAAAACTACCCCTGCCATAATCGACCCCGTCCTTCGAGTTTCCACGCGCTGGCATGCGCTTCATATTTCCACGATCCGGACAGACATTTTTTTCCTTCATCTGGCGGCAGTAGAGGCGCCGCAGTTAGTGGACATAGAGATCGCTTTCGAAAACAGGTTTTCGAAAGATGATGGGCCGCAGGTGCTGTCATCGAACCTTTTTCGGGGGTTACAGTGTGAAAGGGTCACCATGACTGGATCAAATTTGGGGGAGCTTGTGCCCATCACACCATTTACTTGGGACAACTTCACTCATCTTTCCCTCAAATGTACCAGCCTATCGGCACAGTGGGAAACCGAAGGCTTGTCTCCCCAGGCTGCGTACCGGCTATTGAAAGGGTGCGCACAACTCAAATCACTCTTCTTCCATCTTACTTCGAGGGATCAAGACGATGTTTGGGTCGACGAGCCTCTCTTGCTGCCGTCCCTTGAATCATTGATCATCGGTGACCAATTCTACTCCATCGACGGCCTTGTCGACTTTGTCGAACATCTAATTATGCCACGTTTGGTTCAGTTCCGCGTGGAAACCAGGTTTTCCACCCGCATCATTCCGATGTCGAGGGTTGGGTTCCTGCAGCATATCGCCCAACGTTCGCCTCTGATATCAGACCTTGGTCTGGTGCTATTTGATTTCACGGTCACTTGCCTCATCGAGACTCTCGGCCTCTTCCCCCTCACCAAACTTGATTTGATTCTTTCAACCCCCGACAAATCTGATCTAACCACACTCTTCGGTATTCTTACTCCAAATGCGTCAAATCCTTGTCCAGCATTGAAGGAGTTTACCACCCGCGGTTACCAGATCGAAAATGATGTTTTGGTAGATTTTCTTCAGAAGCAGTTGGATTATGGAACCCTGCGACGGCTCGAACTCGTTCTCTGGGATCTACCCGAGACCATTCCCGATGTCCAGCCCTTCGTCGCCCGCGGTCTCGAGATCTCATTGGAGTACCCTCATGTTGTCGAGGGCCCGAAACATATGCCATGGGAGGGTATTAACGAATAATTGGTTTGCAGAAATGGTGGGTTGAATGCCTTTTTTTTGCATACGTTATTGACCCACGCACTAATCGGTTTCAGAACGAATCGTCATGTCGAAGTTGAATGGCTGGGACACAAAACCAATACTGTATTATCATTGAATCTTCTCTACCACTAAAAGTTTCTGTACACTAGTACTCGGCGAACACAAGTTCCACCAAGGTATATTACGCTTTGAAGTGAGGAATGACAACCTTACGTCCTGTGATCTCGAAAGCCCGAAGCTCGTCGATAACTTCGTTGACATTCTCAAGTGGCTCGGAATGGACGTGGGCACGAACGGTTCCCTGTTACAATCAAACCGATTAAAAGGCGATCTAATGCATAACAGACGTGTACAGACCTTGGCGAAGAGATCCAACGCCGCGACGAGGGCACTGCGCGGACCATAGGAGCTGCCGTGGACTGCAAATGCTCAGCACGAGAAAGATTTAAAAGGTTCGAACTGCGTTACTTTGTACCCCGGACCCGACGATGTCGAAGGTGCTAAAGACGAGGTTCTCGGCGCTTATACCAACCTGAAATCCGGCTGGTCAATAGATCTTTGGAGCAAGTGGCCGGATCAAACGTACTAGAACCAAGGTGGGACTGCTGGGGAAGTTGACCTCATTCCCTTTGAGAGCGGCCATGGCAAGGTTAAATGCTTGAGAGGCACCAGGTGAGCGGCAATAACACCCAGCAGAAACAAACTCACTCTGGTTATTCGCAACAAAATCGATGGTCGTATCGACTGTGAAGCCAGCGGCCGTCTTGTTGGTAAGTTCGATCAGATTAAAAGCTTCTGTAGCGCCAAGCTCGAGTGCAAGTTTGCGCGCAGCGGGCTTGAAGTCGCAGACATACACTGCCAGTAGGCGGAGGAATGAGATCGAGTTACAGGAAATGCGAGTATCGCACCAGTTGCACCAAAATGCTTCGCGTATTGAACTGCGAGGTGGCCCAGACCGCCAGCACCGAAGATCAAGACCTTGTCGCCGCGCTTAACCTTCACAAATATGAGTGAGCGTCGACTTGAAGAAATCGAGACACTGTACCTTTGCTGCATGTTGAACGGCATGATAGGCCGTCACACCCGCGTCGCTGGCGATGGCAGCCACCTCCGGTGAGACACCATCTGGCTATATATTCCACAATCAAATCCATTCAAAAAAAAGGATGTAGCCTTTTGAAACTTACAACGGGAACAAGCGTGTCCGCGGTGGTGATAACGTATTCGGCGTAAGCACCATCTTTGCCAAGGCCGAGACTGTTAAGTAGGGCGGGGCCACCATTTATTCCATGTGTGCAGCCATCCGCCTCGAGGATGGAGTATAGTTTGCCTTTCTGGACAACCTGAGGATCGACTTTGGATCCGAGCCTGTGAATTATATATGTAGTTCTGCCCTTTGATGAGACTGGGCACACATACTTGACGGGTATTCCGCTGGCTTCATGACCCATGACCCACGTCCTGGTATCCAACAAGACTCCGCTCAAGACGGCGACATCCGTATGGCACACACCGCTGGCTGCGACCTTGAGCAGAATTTCGTTGTCTTTTAATTCACGGATGGGATAGTTCCTGTCGAGAACGAGTCTCTCGTTCCCCGGAACGTAGCGGGCTGCGAGCATGGTAGTTGGCGTCATTTAGTCGAAAGCGATGAGAAAAAGAAGGAAGAAAGTAGAGAACAGAGCATAGTGAACATGCCAATTTATACCTTGAGAGAGCGCGCCAATGGCGATATTGGACCGCCCAATCACTCTTACCTGGGTCAGGAGACCGAGCGCTGATCACTTCCGGGGTTTGAGCAGGAATGAAGACGGAGGAAAAACGTATCCGGACTCCGCCGATTAGGGAGGCAAGCCTGAAATTACCATATTGAAAATCGAAAAGAGATGTTCATACCGTTCAAATCTCGAGGTATCCTTTGTGAAATTGAGCCAATTAAAGCTGAACATCACCTCGAGTTATATTCACATAAGACCTACAAACCTGCCAGTGATAGACGCCATGATTATTCATGCGTCGGCCAATAAATGCAGTGTGCCCGAGCCTCATTGGTCATTCCGACCTTACCTGTTTTGAGTCGAGTTCCGACCGCCTTGATTTGTAGTTGGGTTAATTCTGAGCGCCCAGTTGAATTGTCTGTGGAGTTTCGCGTTCCGCAGAAATTGAAGGAAATCTAGTCGGCCTTCAAAGTTCGCTGTTTTATTCCAGTATGCAACCAGCAAACAACCAGAAGGCGTAGGAGCCCACCGGAGGTCTAGTATCTGAGCACCACGCGAAACGAAAAATTCAAGCCGGTTGGCCCGACTTGCGCCGACTGAAAATTTTGTCTGCACTGAGAATTGAAGGTGTACTCAGGGTTTGGGAAGGATCAAGGAAGACAGAGTGATGCCATCAATCACGTCTGGTGGGTGAGAAATATTTTGGTGATCCGGAATCTTCCGCTTCCTCTCACAAGCTGCTTCAAGCGGCATATTCTCGAAAAGTCTGATACGGACCCGGTGAAGATCAAGCTGTGGACCCTTCAACAGCAGGTCGACGACAGCTTTCAAAAACCAGCGCGACGCCCAGAAATATATCTACAGGACTCTACAGGACTTGGAGCCTTACTGGTGGTGGCGCTGGGACAGTCGTTGAGCGCTAAGCGGCGTCCTGTATAGTGAGTTCACGGTTGGCGATTCACAACTGCCACTGCCCGAAAATCCAGCTGTTCTTTCACAACTTCGACTGGTTCTGTAATTCATCCTAGGTCTCCCTCAATAAGCCTGTCTACTTTGGGTCTTCAACTCGCCGCAAAAATTCTCAAACAAGAAAAACCCCTCACAATATTCTTTCCAACCAGTTGGAGACTCACATCCTGCTGACTATTACCCAGTGGTCGATTCCTCCGCACAGCTCTGCACACCGGATCCCATGGCCATCGGGCCACTGTTGCCGGCATCCTTGGCGGTCTCGTCTGAGCAGCTCGCTCACGACATCATCGACTTCCAGGCATATGTACGTGTAATATACGTGGCTATACATTGGCTATACGTGCATCTTCATTGCGTCAATTCACGCCGTCGTGCACATTGTCAGACGCCATTCCCACAGACCCGACCACTGACCGTCGGTCCATACCCCATCTGAGATCAAAGTTTGCAAGTCTCCCGTTCTTATTTGCGCAGATGTAATTGAATTGAACTACCGCTAAATATCGCCGCGTTGACCGTGCTTAGAGAGTTTTCCGCCGTTGTCCGTACGCGATTTTCCGTTCCAGGACAGTTATTTTCCGCAATCACCGCCGCTGTCCGGTGCTGGGCCTCTCGCTGAGCTAGAGGCCGTAATTTTGGGTGTGCATAGCGCCATAAACGCAATTGGCTGTATAAAAGGATGTTGAGATGCTGTTGAGTCGCGTAAACCTCGCACTTCGGCCGAGTCAGGGATCGATCACGTGCGGGGCCATACATTTTTTAAACGACAACTGGCCTCTCTTCGGTTCCTTCTACCACGCCAGTGGATCTGTCCCCAGTTTAGTCGCACTCGTTCTCGCTCCAGGCGTTCTCCTCTGTCTACTCTCGTCCACAATGCTCGCTGTAGCGTCGGCCTCGCGAATTTCAGGGCGGACTGCTGGCCGCGCGGTCGCTGTCCGTGTGCGCAATGCTGTAGTTGCGCCTAGGCTCCAGGTTTCTGTGCGGACTATGCAATCGATTGCGCAGACTGACCGGGTGCGTGTCTCGAAAGTACTGGGTTTCAAAGTTGGCTTGTGGCCGACCCGAATTGGGCATGCCATGCTGGCAGAAGCAGTATGAACTCCATGGAATCGACGTCGGACACCGAACAAGGTGTCCGAGTCCTTAATCTGTGGTGTTCCATTCCGCAACTTTTGGCTGGGCTCCGGATTGCACTCAGAAACAATCTAATACATTCCGTTCTACCAGGACACTATTACTCGGCTGCTGTACTCGATCGGCTCCAAACGGGAGGTCGAACGCCATCTGCGCATCTTCTCCTCCTCTTCGCACCCCTCTCAGCCCGCCAAGTTTGCCGTCATTAAAATCGGTGGCGCCGTGCTCGATGAGATCGACGAACTGGCCCTCAGCCTTAGCTTCCTCTACCGCGTCGGCCTTTACCCCGTCGTTCTCCACGGTGCCGGGCCCCAGCTCAACCACATCATCGAGCGCGAAGGCGTAATCCCCGACTACATCGACGGTATCCGTGTCACAGGTCAGTCTCAGACTCTTATCTCCCCGCCCGCAAATTAACTCGAAATGCAGATGCCAAGACGCTCCAGATCGCACGGCGCGTGTTCCTCGAGGAGAACCTCAAGCTCGTCGGCGCGCTCGAGAAACTCGGCACGCGCGCGCGCCCTATCACTTCCGGCGTCTTCACTGCGGACTATCTTGATAAGGAGAAGTATGGGCTCGTCGGCAAGATCACCAAGATCGACAAGCGGCCGCTCGAGGCGTCGATTCGCGCGGGGGCGCTCCCTATCCTCACCAGTCTGGCGGAATCGCCGGATGGGCAGATCCTCAACGTCAACGCGGACATTGCCGCCGGCGAGCTCGCCAAGGAGCTGGAGCCCCTTAAGATCGTGTTCTTGAACGAAAAGGGCGGCCTTTTCCATGGCGTTACTGGCGAGAAGCTGTCGGTTATTAACCTCGACGAGGTGAGTTTCGCCTTTTGTAAACGAGAGTTATTCTTTGGATCTCAATCCCATGCAGGAGTATGACCAGCTGATGAAGGAGCCCTGGGTCAAATACGGCACGAAGCTCAAGCTGCGCGAGTTCAAGGAGTTACTGGAGCACCTCCCGCGCTCCTCCTCTGTCGCCGTCATCTCCGCCTCTATGCTGCAGAAGGAGCTCTTCACAGACAGCGGCGCCGGCACCCTCATTCGCCGCGGGTACAAGCTCTTCAAGCACGACAGTATCGAGAGCCTCGGCGCCGATCGCTTCCGCCAGGTCATCCACGACCGCGACCCCGAGGTGCTCAGCGGCTTCCAGAGCGTCACTGGCGTGCTCACCGAGATGAAAAACACCCCCTACACGATCTACGGCGACGAGCCGCTCGACGTCATCGCGGTCGTGTCGCACCCGCCAGGCGAGACGCCCGTGCTCACGAAGCTGCTCCCCTCGCGCGCAGGTGTGCTCAACAACGTCATGGACAACGTCTTCAGCGCGATCAAGAAGGACCACCGGCGGCTGTTCTGGACCGCGCAGGCCGACGACGAGAACCGCGGGTGGCACTTTGAGCGCGCGGACGGGAGCTTCACGCGCGCGGGCAAGAGCCTCTTCTGGTACGGCGTGCAGGACGTCGCGGAGGTCGAGCGCATCGTGCGTGAGTTTGAGGAGATGGGGCGCATCGCGCGGGTGTACCTCCCCGTCGGCCCGTCCTCGCCCCCGCACAGGAAGCCGACCGACGCGCCTAACGGGACGCGCGCGTACTCGACGAGCGTGCGCCGTGCGGTGCGGGGGTACGCCACTGTGGCGGAGCCGCCGGCGCCTGTGGGGCCTGTGTCGACGGAGATCAAGCGCCTGGGGCTGATTGGTGCGCGGGGGTACACCGGCCAGGCGCTCACGACGCTGCTCTCGTCGCACCCGCACCTCGAGCTCACGCACGTCTCGTCGCGCCAGCTCGCGGGCCGGGCGCTCGTCGGGTACACCAAGGCACCCGTGACGTACTCGAACCTGTCAACGGCGGACGTGGAGGCGATGGAGGCGGCGGGCGAGGTGGACGCGTGGGTGATGGCGCTGCCGAACGGGGTGTGCAAGCCCTTCGTGGACGCGGTGGACCGCGGCGCTGCTGAGCGCAAGGGGGGCGCTGCGGCGGGCAGCGTCGTGGTCGACCTGAGCGCGGACTTCCGCTTCGAGGAGGGCTGGACGTACGGGCTTCCCGGTGAGGCGTCTCCGCGTTCGTAACAGGATAAAATTAATAATCGGAATAAATTTTTACTTTTTCTTGCTTTTTCACTCCCTCGCTGAGTAGAGCTCTACGGCCGCAGTGCGATTCGCGCGTCGAAGCGGATATCGAACCCAGGGTGCTATGCGACGTCGGCGCAGATGCTGATCGCGCCGCTGGTGGGGCACGTCCCGCCGGGTGTGCTGCCGACGGTGTTCGGGCTGTCGGGGTACAGCGGCGCGGGGACGGTCATGGTGACGAACCCTGACGGGGCGCCTGCCAGTGCGCCGAAAGTCTCTCCCGAGAGTCTTGGCGGCGGTGTGCGCCCGTACGCGCTAACGGGGCACATCCACGAGCGCGAGGCAGGGCACCACCTCTCGCGGCTCCTGCCCTCCGACGGAAGCGGGATCAAGGTCGCGTTCGTCCCTTCGGTGGCGCCGTGGTTCAGCGGGATCATCTCGACCGCGTCCATCCCGCTCAAGGACCGCCTCTCTGCGAAGGAGGTAGCCGCGCTGTTTGCGGAGCGGTACAAGGGCGAGCCGCTTGTCCGCCTTATGTCGGGGGTGCCGGCGCTGCAGGATATCGAGAAAAAGCACACGTGGAGTGCGGGTGGGTTCCAGACTTCGAGCGAGGGTGATCGCGTCGTCGTCGTCGTATGTTCCTTCCTTCTACCTATTTTACGTCGATCTGACTCGTTTTTTAGGGCGGGCTGGACAATCTGTTGAAAGGCGCAGCGACGCAATGCCTGCAGGTAAGCACCTTTCTTCTCTTCCTACCCCACTGCTCATTTTTTTTCATGGGAAGAATCTGAATCTCGCACTGGGCTACGACGAGTTTGCAGGAATTCCGACCGATTGAGGGAACAATAGACAAATGCGACTCGGTTCGATGGAAGCGGACAAAAGTAGAAACTGTATATGTGGTTTGGATCTAGCAGGATATTCAGAATAGCGCAACTAATTATGATTTTTACCTCCTTGCGTCCGACATTTTGTGTGGCTACATAGTGACGTAATCTTCTCTCTTTCTCTCTCTTTGCCTTTTCGCTCAACGGTATCTTGGCCACATTGCTCTAGCAGCGCTACGAGGTTTGTGTATATGGCATTTCCGGCCTTGATTATACATTTTTGCCCTTTCTAGCGGAATTCGCGAGATCCGGGTCCCCGTCAATTAGCAGATGAGTAATCTTTTTGTTTATTCAACTCGCGGATCTCTCATGGACCTGAAAGCTTTGTATTCTCTTCAGGCCAAGTCAAGATCACTTTGGCAACCTTGTCGGCGTCTTGCGATGATCATCCCTTCAAGATCCTGATAGTGCGCTAGAAACCCGTCAGTCTTGTTATTCGGTATCCCTCTTGCTTTCAACTGCTCTACGGGTCTGCTTTGTTGTCGACGGCGACGAAGAACACGACTCGATGTCGGTCCGCCATCGCATTCGCAATGCACATAAGGGTATAAATTGAACTCGTCTTGGTCAATGTTTATAACACCAACTCCTTCCACCGACCCTCCACGATCGAATACCTTTGAAATAGACCGTAACACCAGTGAGAAATTCAACCGTGTGTATTGAAGCAATTTAAATATTCTCCCCTAGCAGAGTTAGATACTTCTACACCCCATATTTTTTCAGCTCCTCCGAACAAGCATGTGTTACGGCGCAAGCTCCGCCCTCCATGGAAGGAGTAAGGGACTACGACTCTGACGCCGCAAGCGGAACGGTCGACCAGTCAAACGCGACAGTAAGTTCCACATCTATCATGTTGAGGCTGCAGCTCACGAAAATATCCAGGACCAATCCTTCGCATCCCAAGATATGGCGATGCAATCCAGTTTACCTGTTCGTAATTTGGCATTTACTGTCAGACCGATATTTGAACTAGACTCCATCCTACATTCGCCAAGATACGCTAAATGTGATTCAAGGAGCACAGGCAAGCCAGAATATCGCGGTGGAATTTAATTCCAAACTTACGATTAACTGGTTGCAGCTTCCTCGGTCTACCAACGGGCAGTACGATTTTTCAACTGGCCGTTTCGTACACCGAAGGAATGGAAAGACGACATACACATATTGGCCTCACGCCTTCAAATTTCCGTGCCCATTTTGCACATGTACATATACTGGGTGGGAATTATAACCGAGGTCACCAAATTAATAAATAACGTGGAAAGCAATTGCAAACGCTCTTTCGTGCCAGTCAAATCCGAGCAAATTTGTTGTCCATATCACACTAAACACATCCTCCGCTCTTCAGACTCGGACGGATCGTTATACGGTGAGGTTTCTTGTATCAAGGGCGAGTGGCATGCTATTTATGCGCATTAGCAACGTTGTTCGGAACATTGACTGCGAAACTTACCGGCCGAATAACTTGGAAGTAACATACCATTGTCTCCGCCTTCACTGGCATCCGCACCGCCTCCGCCTCCATCCGCACCGCCTCCGCCTCCATTCGCACCGTCCCCACCCATCAGCACCATCAGCACGTCCATCGCAGCCTTTACTTTTTTTATCACCATTTTCTGGTCGACCTTCCTCTCCCCCAAACCCCTGCTTTCGAGGACGATGTTCCATCCGAAAATAACACAGGGAAAAACGAAAAGCGCGCACATCCCGATCACGACTGCTCCCATGGGGCGGGGAAAGACAGTTCGCACTTGAAGCAAGTAGTTAGATTCAAAATGTGAACGGGGTCACGTAACGAAATAGACCGTACTCAAACCTGTGATAACCGATACAACCACTGCCGTAAAATCCAGCAGAGGTGGGAAATAGTGCGAGCGGGCGGATGTGAGGGCGGCGGCGAGGGTAACAGCCGTTGAAAGAGTCGCGGTAGCTGCAATGGTGGTAATCTCGCACTTCGTCGTCTCTTCGTCCGAGTACAGCCATAAGTTCGCTGCTGAGGGCATGAATAACCCGAGGAGGGCAACTATCCACAGTATGTCGAGGAAGTAGGGAAACAACCCGGAGCTGTAGCCGCAGTCGCAGTCGCAATGGTCGCAGAAAGGGCGCCGTTGATTTTCTTGGGTGGTTGTTTGGGGCGACATCGTTGCTAATTAGGAGACTCAGGTTTCAGTCTCAGGCTAGTCGTTACATTTAGGAGGCTCAGGTCTCAGTTCTCGGCACTCGATTGAAGCTCGCCGTTGCCGATGGATTCTGCCGAAACGCTCAGTTTGGGTGGGCGGAAAGGAGTGTGATTGATCAGGCATTGTCCTCACGCCTTCAATGGGCTCCGCGCCCGTTTTGCACATAGATGTACATACACACTCGATAGGAATTATAACCGGCGAGGTTACCGAACTAATTATACGCAATAAATAACCTGGAAAGCAGTACATGTAATCCCGTATACCCCAAAGAAAAAAATTAGAAGTGTTCCTAGAGTCATTTCATCAGTATAAAAACACGGTAGACAGAAATTCCTACCTTGGCAAAAGAGAATTCGACTCGGGAGTTGGTGTGATGAACAGTGGCTTCCTTGATCGCCTTTGCGAGGGGCGTTGGGCCACAGAAATAGGTCTCACAACGAAATATGAACATCCGACCAAGATATTCAAGGGACACACATACCCCGACTTTCGTCTTGAGTTGTTCGCTGGTCCCTGGAAGATACTGTCCTCCTTGGATGGCTTGGCTAATGTCGCCGTAAATTGTCATCCAGTCGGGACGCCCAAACATGGTGCGAGTTCTAAGAAGAGTGAGCGGATCGTAGGCGGCCCCGGCATCATTGACAGCAATGTTCCAGAGCATATCCTCGCTGATCTTCTGGGTTAGATACACATTGATACGCAGAAAATTGGCTGGACGGAGATCAGTTGAGGGGCGGATAGATGGGCTTAGATTCCTCACGATCAGCCTGAGAGGCCTCGACCTCGGAGAGCAGACTCTGGAACCATCCAAATGACGGGGCGTCACGACAAACCCAGAAGAACTCGACCCGGCGTAGAGTGCCTAGATTTCCCTTCCGCTGTCTATACCAAATATCCTTTAGAATGGAAGCGAAAGGAGTTACACCTGTTCGCGAGTTAGAACATGCCGAGCGAGGGATCTGGAACGCACCGATTCCGGCACCTATCAGTACCGCGACCTCTACGTCGAAGACGTCTTCAGCAGGTGCCCCGTAAGGTCCATCAATTCGCACAACGGGCATGGCACCGGTCGTACTGGAATCCAGTTCGACATAGTCGCCTCGGAATCCAGTAGCCTTCTCATCTTTCTCCGAACCATTCATCGCCGACTTGGTCATAGCGGCGACAACGGAAGGGCCAACCCCGAGACGTTCTCCGAGGGCATGCGTAAAATCACCAACTTGCCGGACATGGATCGAGACGTAAGGATCGTCGGGCGCAGAAGTAATTGTAAACTGACATGAACAAAGTGAGTATCGAAGACGATTTGCCGGAAATTAAACCATATCCCACCGGATGCCATTGCCAACGTGACAGTTCTGGAACTTGGAGGAAAAGCCACTGGCCAGAGGTATATTTGAAACTAGGTTTCTCAATTCGTAGTTCCATCGCACCTGACACAGGTTAAACTCAAGCTCATTAAAAGAGGAACGGAAGACTTACCACTTGGATGGACGAGGACTCGGGACAGCCGAGTTGCACGGCGGCCACGGTACTCTCGATATACTCTCTCACCGAAATAAAGTATACCCGGCCAAATTGTGTACCGCCAGCTCAGGTAACCAAGACAATGCTCGCTCGTGTAAAAAGGGAAAGTCTTGATATATGCTGGTTCAACAGTATCGCGGACGAAGCATCCGGTTGCATGAGTGTAGAGGCCGAGCATAAAGAAGAAGGCAAGATGGTGAGTGTACCAAAAGGCCTCGAAGGATTGATTCCGGATTTTGGCTTGAGCGGTGGTATACATTAGAAGCATAATGAGGAGCATGAAGTGGCCGGTAAAGCCGCCAGCTTGCGTGTAGTGGATCTGTAGAGCATATTGCTTTCGGACCTCTTGTGAACGAAACAGTCAGGGTCCGCGGGCTCGCCATGAATAGAAACATACGGGTGCGCTCCACATTGATGAAGTTAACATAATGTCCCGTAGTGTGGACCATGGTCCAGAATGCCATAGAGTAGGCCACTTGTCTGTGGAACCACAGATTCTCGTCAGCAGGGAAAAGCCACGCAAGCTTCGGACGAAGGACGCGGATGATGTTTCGCAACAAGGGAACCAAAATGAGAGCCCCGTCAAATGCGAGGACTAGGCCGGCACCCCGAGAAACCCAGACCGAAAATTTGAGCAAGTTCAGCGCTGCTAGCTTCGTGTTCGTTTGCTGATGTCAAATGATTAGAAATTTAATTAAAATGGTCAAGTCAACGAAAGATCCTATACCTGGCTATGCCACCCATACGCAAAGAGGAAGAAATGCAATCCATAGAATATCACGTTGAAAGTGAGCCGTCGTGGAGCTAGGAACTCTCTGGCAAACCAACTTTCACCCATGGTTTATCGAGTCGTCAATTGCAAAGGAACGAATAATGATGATCTGAATCCAGTCAGAGCGGAAAGTGAGGGTGGCGTTAAGAACTGAGAGCAAAGAACGAAGGTGAATGCGCCAGCGGAAACGGGGAGACGGGATATTTGGAGCTTTCCAGAACACCGCTTTCCAGGTTCTAGACAGTTCTGGCCAGCCAAAAGCGGTATCTGTATGGCGACAGCGAGCTCACGTTGATACGACGCCCAAATCACGACGGCCAGTCGAGTCCAGAACCATCCGTTCATGGGCTTGGTATTGTCAAATATGTGGGTTATCATCAAGACCTTTCCACTGCCAGTCCAGACCACGGTTGTCTAGCAAGTTTTCGGCGTTGGAGCGTGTGGGGAAGCCTCGTGAGACACGTCATGAATACTCCGCCCGACATTGTGGATCCGAGCTTTCATGAAGCCTGAAGATGGTCTCGGGCCAGGCTACGCCGAGGCCTGCGCCAAGATGATGAGTTTAAGACAAAGCTATTAGTGGCTGTGTCACGGTTTGCCGTTGCGTTGCCGATCAGTCTGGGCATTCTCGGATCTCGATATTGCGAAAGAAATAGTTACAAGGAATACGTAGGCACAACTACTCGGGACCGAGTCCAAAATCGAAAGTACAAAAAAAAAACCCACAGGTAGGTAGGTAGGTAGGTAGAATTACACGGCACGGTCCCGCTCAGGAACGCCGGTTTGAGGAAGTATCCCGGTGTAATACAGGCTTTATTAAATACACCATCGTCCCTCGCCTCTAGAAGCCATCCAAGCCGAGCTCACGCACCCAGTTTCCCGTCACGCTGTAGAACCCAGACAACTAAAAGAAGCAAAAGTTGAACACCAAAAGGGACATTAGTACCATTGCAATTATAACCTAAACACAGGATTCGCATAGAAAACTTCAAGAACTTCATGTGCAAATTTGGCCACTAGAGGAATTGTTGAATGTTCGTAAACCATGGATTTGAAGAACTTGATCAGCATCAAGTTTGATCCATGCGACGGCGCAGGGTAAGTGCAGTTGCGAAGATTTGAACCCAAACAAGTGCCTCGTAGGCATACGACTTCGGGTGAAGTGTTATAACCTAGGAGAACATGCTGTGGGGTTTCAAGTTCCGACTTGCAAAACCTGCGAACGCGTTTAGAACGATCAACAGAAATTCTGTCGTGGGTGCTCATGATCTCCGGAGCGCAAGATCTCGACGGCTAACCATGGAGTTTGCGAGGCAAGAGGCTTGTCCTTGTGTGGGTCGCGACGTTTCTGTGATAGGTACAATTTGTCTGTTGAGTTGACTTCACCTTGAATCCATTGCAGCATCAATTTGTCCACATATTTGCGTAATCCAGTATAGACTTGGATGTAGTATTCGCAAAATCGGGTCCTGGGCACGCAAATGGAAGCTTGGAGGCAGCAGACATTGGATCCTTTGCCCACGATTTCGTGCCTATGACATTCAATTTAATTGAACTGTTCCAAGCAGCACGAGCGAAATCCGTGGGGTGAAGGTCCAATAGGTACTGCAGGTAACCAAGCGCAAGGATAAATTGTCATACTCGAAGAGGTACAATGCCCGTTTCAATGTAGAGCAGGATAACCATGGAACGACCATGGGTATTGAGCATTTTCCGGATAAAAGGGTTTGAACATCACAGAGTTATGAGACGTGGAAATCTTCAAAGTCTGGCAAATTTTTCACAGCCGTGAGTGAGATGGAAAGTCCACGCATGCCCTGTACAGCATCTTGAGTTCTCTGGAGTCAACCGGCCGGTGTTATCCTCAATAGCTATGATACGATGCACATAGTATCGCGCAGTGCCTGGCTTGGATTTGTTGTGCACTCCACCGGGTACACGAAGAACTTAGCAATGTGGGACTGCAACTCAGTTGAACCTTGGCAAGTTTTTGGGTATCCTCATCCCCCTAACCTGCCCATTTTTAGGTTTATGTCGTTCAACATCCCGAGATATTGCAAAGTCTTCGTGTCCCGAAAGAGCATTTGGCGTCATATTTGCCTGAATGGGCAATAATTGGTGTGCAAATAGGCTCCCAACTAGGTAAGGGCTGCAGGTAGAGCATTGAGAGTCTCGTCCAGAAATAATGGCTGGCTCAGAGGAGGGATGTAAGCCGGGATACGCAGACGAACTCAGACTTCTAGCAAATGGCAGCCACATAACACTGAGTGGGAACACTATTCAGATGTTTTAGGTGAAGATTCGAGGCATAGCACAGCAGCTTCCGAGAACCAAACTGAAAGTCGGGTCTGCCCACTCTGTGAAAACTGAGGAGGAAGGGACTCTCGGTCCTCTGGCGGGTGGCGGTGCAAATGCTGACTCAGCAGATAGACAAAAAAGGCAATGAGCGGGGGCGGCGTCGGAATGGCGTCGGGATTCGTCGTCGTAGGGCTCTCTGGGATAAACCTCCGTGTGTATGGAGGACAGTTAGCCTTTGATATCTCACTGAGAGGTGAAATCAGCCGAATCTATCCGGAATTGAGCTGGATGCGCCACTTCAGATTCAGATGTCATGAGAATAATGCATTTGCATTTATATGTATGCATTTTCCCGACAATACAGCCCAGGTAAGCCACTGAAGGTATGTCTACTAGTCCAATGGGTGGGGGGAGTGGCCGTGGAGCACCGGAAAAGGGCATGGCCAAGAAAAAGGGCGGCAGGCTCCACGGGTACCATATCCAAGTTTTAGGACTCTGGGGTCGCCGTTGCGCTTTTTACGCTTTAAGCTGCCACCAAGTAGGTGATATACCAAACTAGGGGGGCATTTCGGGGTGCACATGGCGTATAACGACCATTCGAGTTTTTTCGATATGGTGGGAGAGAACGGGGTGAGTTCGGGTCCGGACCGTAGTATGCGGCCAGCAGGTTTGGATTGTATAGTTAACAACGAAACAAGTACTATGAGGCACTAACAAAGTCCCCGCGGCACTTCACTTGGCAAGTTACAGCAGTTATCTTTCCGCCGCGGCGTTGGATGAACGTTTGTATGAGACGGATACAAGAAGGTAGTGACTATAAAGATAGTTCTATCACTTCAGGGCAGAGTTTGTACTTGGTGTTCACAAAATATCCCCAGCAATGGCCGATTCCAATTGCTATAATGAGGCAAGCTGTTTCTTCCTTGGCAATTCTCTTTACTGCAGGACTCTCCCGTACAGCAGACCTAAACTTGTCCTCGTTTAGGGACGTTTCCTTCACTTTTATAGTAACGGCTTAAGCGTTGACTGCAAAGTCCAACTAATCGATCCAACAGCTAATGACAGGACTCTCCCTGACGAGTGTGAAGGCAAAGCAGCTGACAAGTCACAACCAATTCTCAGGTGGTTAACCGTTTGAAGCTTAACTGATGAGTCCCTTGCTTGACAATTCGAGCCAACAACCAACTTCAATTTATAGACAAGTTACAAACAGAGATAGTAAACGAATCTCCGCGAAATATGCCTGAGGACACCCACGCCGATAGACGGTGCGATGAACTGGCTGTATGCGGGTTCTACAGGCTGCTTTTATAGTAATAGTACAAACAAAAGGAGATAAACTAGATATGGTAACTGAGATGTGGTGCTTGGACAGAAATACTTATTGACCAATCGCGAGAAATTTCAAACCGCAACCCACAGATTTGCAATCGCACTCATCAATCTTTGTAGGAGTCCTGGTCTCCGAATTGCATAGCAAAGTCGATGCAAGTCGCTACGTCCAGGAGGTGGACTAAGTGTACGTTCAGAACTTGAGGAATCCGATGTCCACGAATATGCATGCGCAGATGAATTGGAGGAACCCGAAGACTGGGATGCCTCGGAAACGGCATCGTCGACATCGGAGTCAGATGAATTCGATTCCGGGACCAAGGACTCTAAGTTGCGCGGCGACGAAAAACGAATGGAGGATGATGAGGAAGCTACCAGTGTCGGATGACGAGAGGCAGAAAATAGGAATGAATCGGAGGCAGAGGTACAGCCAAAGCCGGCACCGCCCGTCGAATGGTGGTGTTTCGTCGATTTTCTGTCAAATACTCGATAGGCATCTGATTCCCGCTTCTTCAATCGCTAGTCAATAACTGCCTTAAAAACCATGAAATACCACTCACTAATTTGCGAATATTATCCGCTTCCTCCGCTGAAATTTGCGGAGGGAGTGCGTTGGGTGTGATCTTCGCAGTCGGAAGTGTAGACCAAGTAGCACTCTTGCTCCGTTTCGGTGCTCTCGTGATTCGCGACTCGAACAGGATAGGTTTGTCAAAGTACGGACGAGGCTTGGGGTTACAGGCATCCTATTGAGGAGTAGGCACCTCCATACGAAGTGACTCTTGAAGCCATACTTCCAAGGAAATATCTGCGGGAACGATGGTGTACGCGGCGTAGGAAGATTTCACTGAAGTCGGATTTCCCACGAGTTCGGAAATGGACGGCAGGTTGTCCGTAGCATATATTAAAGCTTGGAACGGAAGTCCAGTTTTCAGATCTGAAATGATGGGGTTGATTTGGTCTGGGCAAAGAAAGACGATCGAATGCGTACGATTCCAGTTGTTGTGCGCGGCCAAAAACAACGAACAAAGAGGGAGTGACCCGGCCAGTGACGGAGGAGGAGGAATCTGAAAAGACGTTAGACTTCAACCGACTGTAAAAGTAGCCACTGACTTAGTATTCGGTTATTGATGGAAACAGATTTTGGGTCCATTTGCGCCAGATTATGTTTTCAAGGGGTGGATATTTGTGTCGTGGTTCAAGAGAGAAGAGGGATTAGCAGAACGATGCAGCATTGTCGGCTGTTATAGAAGAAATCCGGAATCGAGAAGCACCAAAGCGAGGCTTTGGTCATCATGCGCTTTGAAGTGAATATCCAAACTATCAAAGTGCGCTTTGACTTGATGTACGCTGCCCACGCATCCGCGTCAAGTACATGCGGAATTATGAATTGTTTAAGTTGGAATGATGGCCACTTGACTCCTAATAGTATGCTGAAAATTTTTGAGGCAGAACAGCTTCCCGCGGCGTTGGTTTGGAGAAGTTGACTTGGATGGATCGACGATCATCGACCCAAGGCCACCTCAACGACTGTTGAGTTCTGAAATCTGCTCACATGTGGCGGTGTGTCCTGCAGCCTGAGGTACAGAACGTAGATCTGCGCAGCGGAGACTGCGCTAACAAATTTTCAGCAAGCAGCTTCGATTCTCCGGAGTCGAAGTCGACAAACTGGTATCAAACCATCAGGCATTAAGTCCGACAAGTTCGGTTTGTTTGAGGCGTTCAGTAGATCGAGATATTGAAGGAATTGGATCGAGGTGACACGAATCGGATGGTCACGGTTGGGTCATCCGGGGGTCATCGAACAGTCACGGCAATCACCGAAACATGCTCGGTGATCAGGTAAGTTCGCTCAAGATGAAGAATCCAACAGGGCTTTCCTCACTCCCGACCGAACTAATGTTAAGATGGTGGTGGTATACAGTCAAGAAGGGACTGGATTCGACACAAAGGGGCCGAGTACATATATGGTAGCGATGACTAATATCCTCCTTCCAACACTCCCCCTCATCGCAACGGCCGTACGAGGCATAAAATAAAAAATAAAACCAGCAAAATAGCTCCCCCTGGAGTCAAGAAATATGTCGGTCGGACAACGATCGAACGTCGCGGTCGGAAGAATGTCAATTGGAAATCGACGATGGCGGGGAAATCAAATCAACGCGTCAACTTGGACACGTCCCGGAAACTAACCCACTGTCACGGGCAGCAGCGTAGTCGAAAGAAATTCGGATGGGTCGGGTCGAAACGGAGAAACGCAGACAGATTGGACGGATAGGGGTCAATTGGATTTAGGAAGATCGAATTGTCGTCACGTCACGTTCGGGGTCAACGATGGTCGAGGAATAGGTGAAGCACAAAATGCCCCACAGAAAAATGGTAAATGTCGGTCACAGGTCATGAAGAAATAAGGTCGGGTCGGGTAAGAGTCAAATCAAGTCGGTTAGAAAGTGGTCGTCCTGCGAGGGGGTCGTCTCCCGCGGGTCTTTCTCGAAGGTGGTCGTCCTGTCGGTGGTCGTCTCCCCTTGGAGTCCTACAGGTCCTTCGCATAGAAGGTGGTCATCCCGGGGTCGTCTCCCACAGGTCCTTCTCTGAGAGTGGTCGTCCTCTGGGGGGGTCGTCTCCCAAAGGTCTCTCGGTCGTCTGGTCAAAGTCAAAGTCGAGGTCGTCGTCGGTCAAATAAAGAAGATGGGGTCGTCAAATAATCAGAGTCATCAAAGATCAAGGTCGACTCATTGCAATGAACGGCAAGAGTGAAGGGCAGCAAGAGCGAAGCTAGGGAAGTCGGGGCCCATAACCTGTTAAGATGGTGGTGGTATACAGTCAAGAAGGGACTGGATTCGACACAAAGGGGCCGAGTACATATATGGTAGCGATGACTAATATCCTCCTTCCAACAACTAATACATATCAACAGGTTAGATCGGGGAATATTCAGATATCCGCCGGCAACAGTCATGTTTCCTCGTCCGAAATTACATCTCATCAACGGGCTCGTCGCACTCAAGACCATCGGCTCCAAATCGGCTCACCATAAACATCAATCCAGATATCCAAGGCGCAAATGATCCCACAGTTGTGAATCTTCTTCTGATAATGATAACAGAATACATTTAGATATGCATCCAGATATCCGTTCCGCTACCTCGTCTCACCGGTCAGGGCATCAATCCCGATATCCAGGGGGCGAATGATCGAACTCATACAACTCCAACTCGCCCTCTAAAGCGCGAATACGCGCTCTGAGTGCGTCGTTTTGCTGCATCGCCTGCACGAGATCCGCGCTCCCGTGGCCACTGGGGCCGTTGAGTCGCCCCATCTCCTCGCGCAACGCACGCAGCTCGGCCGCGATCGACTGCTGGTGCCTCTCCGCACTTGGGGAGGCCTCGCGCGTCGTGACTCCTCCGGATTTCTCGCGCAAGGGCGGTCTGTGCGCCGCCTGTTCGCTTTCTGCTGGCGTAGGAATGTACTTCGTTGGAAGGACGGCCACGGGTTTCTTCCGAACCCGCCAAATGCAGAAAACCAGTACGGCGAGCACAACGAGTGCGACCACAATTCCAACTATGAGGCCCACCATCGCAGCGGCTGGGAGAGATTTCCTTGATCAAAAGATTGTTAAATGAACGCAAGAACGAAGTAAAAATTCCCACTTTATGGCGCGAATTGCAGCTGATTGGGTGGCGGAGACACTCGCTGACGAGGATGTCGAGGAAGCGAAGGCGATGTCGACGAAGATTGGTTGGCGGAGGTGCTGGAAAATGAGATCGACTGTGAGCTTCTGTCGGTATGATGAGAAGGTCGACAGGATTTAATTGCGAGCGTCTCAATGAACACGCACGGGAGCGATGAAGATCGGATAGATGTGCTGGATGGCAATGTCGGGGATTTGAGAGTAGTTCTGTGCGTATGCTCAGCATAAACATTGTGCGGGGATTATTGATTGCGAGAATGTAAAGCAAATCACAGTCGATACTCACGGGGGCGGCGAACTTGGACTCACGACATTTGTGCTGGATGTCGATGTTGAGGATTGGGAGTTGGCTCTGTGAATATGCTCAGCATCATTGCAGCCAGCGCCTAATAAACACTCACGGGGGCAACGGAATTGACGAGGTCGAGAAAGTGCTCGTAGTCTGAGACAAGTCAGGCGGGTTAGAAAAGCCTGAAGATCCTCCTTGAACGTCAACAAAAATACTGAAATCGTCTATGATGGATCTAACATTTCGCGCTCTTCCATAGAAGCCCGTCCTTGCTCCTCGAAGGAAGGCAGGATCCGCCCGCCGCGACGTAGTTGGACACGGCCGCGCTGTCACCCGAACAGGTGAAATCGTCCCAGAAAGTGCACAATCCGCTTCCCGGGCCAGGCTCGGTCGTTGCGCTATTCTGCCACATGGCGGCAGTTTGGACCGCCTGCGTATCCCCGGGCATATTCAGGGTGATGCACTGCGCTGCCGGTGCGGCCGCACTCGCCGATCCAGTCTCGCCGACTAACGGCGACTCTGTCCAAAAGGCCTCTGCTTCGCCGGTGTACTGCAAGCATCCGGTGTCGGCATAGAAGTTGAGCTGAGCCGCTTTACCTGGCAGCCAGATGGCGAGTGAGAACCGTGGGAGATAGGCGACGGCCGCGACGAGAGCAAAGTATGTGGAAAGAGCGTGCATGTAAATGAGAGTGGGGTGAAAGAGAGGGATGGGGGATCACGCCGTGAATTGGGTGGCCAAGACCAGTTTTACACTGTTATTTGGGGAATTGGCATCGAAAGACGGCCTTCAAGTTAGGCGGCAATTGAGCCCGCTGACAGATGAACGATCGGGGGAATCTCTACGACGAGATGACGCTGTTGCCAGTCGTTTCTCGATTCTCAAACTCGAGCAAGACCTCGACCATGGCATGCCTCAGAGAGAATTCATTTGAGTGAGACGAGACTCGGAGGAGAAGCCATACCTTTGAAGGTATGGCTATTTGGAAAATTCGCGCCTAAGTTTTTAATTTTGTCGTCGCGAAACACGGATCTCTCTAGTTGACAGATGAGGCCTGTGTGAAACATCGATACAATGTTTCTTGGAAAGATCTCCCCTTGTCGCCACGAACTATTGATCTGCGAGCAATCTGCGAGCACTTAGTCACCTTTACACTGCCACGAGCTTCAGTTGGACCTTATTGACATTCAGGTGGTCATTGCTGCGACTCGCAGGGGAATTGCAACTAGAATAAGTTTGGAGTATTGTGTAGTGGAATGAGTACATAGGAGGGTCACCTCCGCCAGTTGAGTTAGATTTTGCCGATCAGATAGTAGACCTTCCGGTATTCATCAGGAAAAAGTAAATCCTCTGTAGCCAAGGCAAGATTTATGTAGCAAATTGTAGGCTCTGTAGTCAGGGGAGGGTATCTGTAGTCATATGTAGCCATCTGTAGCCGGTGCATTGCCGATGTCGCATCACCTAGCCGGTACTGATACAATGTCGCATCCATTGGCTCTGTGGCCAACATAGCACCATGTAGCTTACCCACTCAATACATACCCAACCTGCCTCTCCCGAGAAAAAAAAAATCAGGGATGATGAGGCCAAGTAACCAAGCCCAGTAGACGCTCCAAACTGAGAAAAAAACATCAAGTCAGGGGGAAAAAGTGTTCTTGGTGACTTGTACTGCCAGTGCCTCCAGAGGTGCAGAGATTATCTATTAGAACCTACAATTGACCTGCACATATTATCTGCCATTTAGCAATGACCTTGCCTTCGATAACTGTCCACACAGTGCGAAATGATCTAAGAGTGGATAGAAGCTGTAGTCATGTTCGCATTTCAGCAGACCTTCTTAATTGGTAGTTTAGTCTAGTAGTATTTTGTTGTTCCAATAAAAATTTATTTGTTCTCGCGAGGTCATGAGTTCGATTCCCGTCGCGGACGCGCATTTCCACAGCTGGTAATTACACCAGATTTGTGATGACTGGAACTGGAGGGGGAAGTGAAGTAGAGTGACAGGGTTGATCAGAAGGATCTCCCAAAAAAACATAGATACTTTTTTGCATTTCAAAAGGACGGGAAAGGTAGCCTGCCGGTTAACTACAGAGTGCTACAGTGTTGGCCGCTTGGCTACAGATGGCTACAGATGGCTACAGAACTTGGCCGGTTGGCTACAGAAGCTACATAAAGGGGTACTTAGCAACGGGGCTACAGGTGCTACATAGCCTATGTATTGCTCCATTGTGGTTCCACTTTTTCCTGATGTTACTGAGTGTATTTTTGGAAAAACAAAATATCGACTCTGGTCCGTGATTCGACGAAACCTGTGCAACAGGTTGCATGTCTAGGCCGACATTCTCCAAAGAGGAGAGCGCAAGATTGATGAAGAGGGAATGAGTAGCAGATACTGTGCGGGGTGGCAGATGAGCTGGCGAACGGCCGAAAGATGGTGGTCGGCAGAAAGATTGACTTCTCGCGTCGCGGCGTTAGGAGAAGTTGATGGATCGGCGATTATCGACCCGGTCTACTCAATTGACTGTTATGTAAGTTCCCACAATGCCCCACATATAAGTAGCGATGTGTTTTGTATCCTGCTGATCAGAATGGATCTGCCAACAATTTTTCAGCTTGCACGTCAAAGTAAACAAACTGGAGTCAAACCATCATGCGTTGGGCTCCGACAAGTTCGGTTTGTTTGAGGCGTTCAGTAGATGGTATTGGAGACGAGATCGAGGTGGGAAGATGGTTACGGCAATCACCGGAACATTCTCACCCAGTCATTGCGAGAACGATGAATGTGTGGAGGATTCTTCCGCCGGATCCGGCGGATCCGCCAGATCCGCCGGAATTATCGTTCACGATATGTCCAAACGTTCACGATATAGCTGTCGTGAAGGATATGAGAACCCGTTCACGAAAAAGCAACTCCTTCACGAAAATATGTGAACCTTCACGCAGTGATATGTCATTCACGATATTATGTATCCGTTCACGAAAAGCAACTCCTTCACGAGCTGTCAATATGTTCACGATCTGGCCGCACCGTGAACGATATAACTGTCGTGAAGGGTGGAAGAACTCGTTCACGAAAATATATAACCCTTCACGTAATGTCAGATCGTTCACGGTATTACGTTCGCTTCAAGGAACAGACCATCGTGAACGAGATGCAAACTCGTTCACGAGAAGATGTCTCCTTCACGAAATATTTGACCGTTCGGGATATGGCGCGCCCCTTCACGGCAAATAGCATACCTTCACGGAATACTTGACTCCTTCACGATATTTGACGTTGCTTACATCGCAATGTTGGCCTATCATCACGTGCATGTTTACGCTCTTGTCCGGACTCCCACATCGTGCGCTCCCGTCTCGCTCCTGAGCTAGTCTTCCATGGCATGTACGCAAAAACACAGACAGGCAAGGTTTCTATCTTTGCCTTGCCTGCATTCAAGTTTCCCAAGCTAGCCTCTCCGGTACAGGCAGTTTTGGTCGCGCAGGGAATTGGGATCGGAGGACAACGTGAGCTCTCAGACCTCTCTATCCCACTCATCAGCCTCATCAGTCGATCCTGCGGTATGATTACTGCTTATCCTTTTCTCTGTACTTGCCTGGAAACCTAGGCTGGAATGCAGTGGTATGCACGTCCTGGTGAGGATTTTATCTCGGTTCGGGGTCCGCTTACACGTCACTCCTCTGCAGCTTTGCCAAATGCCGTGCCACGCCTTCGAGCGCACATTCCCGAGTTATGGCGCGATAGTACACGACGAGTCTGGTCGTCATCCACGTATGCGCCGGGGCCGGCTCGTCACGTTGCGGTGAGACTCTGACGCATCCTTTCAAAATCTTGATCTTAGATTCTTGCACTCACACTCCAGTTATCGAGGCAACAGGGAAAATCGCCAAAAGTCGCTAGTCAGTAGTGCGTGGATGTACTGTAAGTAGGACTACTGTGAATATATATACATTAGCGCGATTATGTTGCCCTTTCCTTGTTTCATTTTAAAGGTTTTGTTGTGTCATCTATACTGTGTCTTGTATTATATCCTTCACGAGGGCATCCACCGGATGAATCCTCTGTAGACTCGATGTTTATGACCTGCGAGACAAGAATGACGTCGGTGTGAACTTGAAGTCATTCACGTCGGCAGAATGAAGGACGTACCACTGAAGGTCATTCACATAAACTATATCGTGAACGGTGACCGTTCACGATACCTCAGGACGTGAAGGCGCAAGGGAGCTGCTCAGGCATAGGAACAACATGAAGGGGAAGGGTTCATCGTGAACGGGATCTCAGGCCGTGAAGGCGAGAGGAGGCCCTTCACGCATAAAAACAACGTGAAGGAGAAGGGTTCATCGTGAACGGTATCTCAGGCCGTGAAGGCGAGAGGAGGCCCTTCACGCATAGAGGCGACGTGAAGGGGAAGGGTTCATCGTGAACGGTATCTCAGGCCGTGAAAGCGAGAGGAGGCCTTTCACGCATAGGAACAACGTGAAGGGTGAGGGTCCACCATGAACGGTGTTGTCGGGCCGTGAAGGTCTAGACAATTCGTGAACAATGATATCTCTATCGTGGAGGCAACCGTTAGAGCATTAAGGTATACAGCGTTCATGAGCGATATTCCAATGAAGGCAAGATAGAGGGACGTGAAGGGTAGTGCGATAAGGACATGAACGATATCTGTTAGCGTTCACGTGGGCGTCTGGCGGATCCGGCGGATGAATCCTCCGTAGACTCGATGTTCATGTCATTGCCTATGATATAGAACTCCAGTTCCAGTTCCAGTTCCACGTCACTCTTCTTCAAGTTCCTGTTCCCTCCCTACATTCTCACTCAAGATGAAGAATCCAACAGGGTTTTCCGCACTCCCAACCGAGCTAATACACTCCATCTTCGGTCGCTTGGAACTCAAGGATCTCATAGTTCTGTGTCGAACTGACCACCAGATACACGCCATTTGTTTGGGATGGATTTATCGCTCCATTACGCTGGAGAGTCCCGTTCAGGTGCTTAAGTGTTGCAAAAGTGTTATATCGCGAAAGGAGGCCGCTGATGCTGTCCGGGAACTTAAAATGTATGTGTGTTGCGCAATGTGAGTCGGAGCCCAGTGCTGATCATGATCAATTGACAGCTTTGGCAACCCAACATACGCGTTGAAGAGTTTCTACAGGACGTTTGAATCCGCGATCAAAAGGATGCAAACCTCCAGGTCATGGACGTCTGCGCTCCGTTACTCTTCCGCACATTTCCCTTGTATCATTCCCTCGACTCCTTGGATGCACGCTGCCTGTCTCGTCGAATACTTTCCCGTTCCTACGCAGAAACCCCACGATCACTTCCATATCTATTCTTCCCGAAGACCCTTCTTCCGATTTCAACACATCACATATCCAGCCGATACACATGCCGAAACTGGTATGCTTTGATGGTCCCGAAAGTGCTGCGCGCAGTGTTGTTCCAGGCTCGGTAGTTTCGCGCGTTGCGATTTTCTGGATGGACAGACCGGTCATGGAATTTTCGAGATGCTTGACCGCAGTTGCGGCTTCGAAGGTCGATATCACTGAACTCAGCAACGTGGTTTACTCTTGGAATCCGGGCCTTCTGAAGAGTATCGCGACTCACATGCCCCGACTCCAATTTCTCCAAATCCGGAACCGAAAGGACCTCTCAGTGCCAATCGTCCAAGAGAGGTTAGCCCTGCTTGGCATAATATTCGCCCCGCGCTCACGACTTACCCAGGCTTTCTTTTCTGCCTTCGACGACACTCTGCGCTGTTTACCGTGCCTTGTGGGTCTCATCATGGTGGAAGGAATTTCCTTGCGCCCTCATGGCCTCAGTTGGCTCGAAGCCGCACTAGAATCGGAATTCGAAACCGTGCAGAGATGGGGAGAAATATCAGCTACACTTATCAAGCTTACTCTTCCGAGCACCACACACTGGGCACGCCTCTTCGACAATGTCTGGTTCCCCGGAAATCCGAGTAAGGATTGCCCGGAGACGGTGCATTGTCTCAAGTGGTTGATCAAAAAAGTTCTCACCTCGCCGGAGTTACCCAAGGAGTACCGTTTGCTGGCGGATGGTGTTGGAGGAGCGCATGAGATGGCCCCTTGAAAGCAGGGATGGACCAGGATGGAATTGTTCCGGCTTTCGATATCCGACGCAGGGAAGACGGACGCACGGCAATTTCTTTCCCGCCATATCTTTAGAGCCTCATCCCCTTTCCAGAAGTTCTGATTGTTTTCGTAAAAGACTATCATATCTATCCCCCAGTTTTAATCATCAGTCCTGGCTTTATGCATGGAAGGCGATTTCGGTTGACACAGTGGCACTTACCATAATGGCTTTATGAAGTAACGAGACCGTTAATTTTTGAATAAACACGGTGTCGCTGCGACCGTTTTCAACTGCTACGTGCGCATGGTTTTACCAGGTATACGTAAATCGGTAGCGACGCACAGAATACTTGAATTTTGGAACCCCCAGAAATTCACCCTTCTAGCAGACTAGGGCCGATTGTCATCGTCTAAGTATGCCACAAAAAAGGGGGTTGCAAGGAAGGTCTTGAAGGTTGACTATCGATTTTTCGTTTCCGTAAAACTCAGGATCCAATCTCTTGTGAACAAGTTCAACCGGTTCTTCTGGTATCATTTGACAAGTACACGGAAAATTTTGCCTGTCTCTAGCTTGGGAAAATATGAATTTGGAATCGTATTCTAATTAATGTCAAATGGGATTATCTTGGGGTAGCGCGAAAAAGTGGTTTGTAATCTCGGTCTTGAACGCGGCAATCGCAACATCTATTTCTGCGTCTATGGGACAGGTCACTGTCCCAGCCGTGCTTTGGACTATCACGTCCTTAAAACCAGCAAGTTTCTCCATGATAGTATTTGGACTGCCATCGCCCTGATCCTGGACTCGTCGCTGGGTCCACGCATTGTCGAAATAGTAACGACAGTGAGACTGGCCGGCAGCACATGTGGGAAGATGGATGTTGGTTGGCGGAGTTGCCATGAACTTTTTAAAGGCCTGGGAGAGAAACCAATGACCAGAAAAGAGGCGCAGCTGATGAGTAGCACTGATGCTGGAGAGAGGTCCGTCTATCATTGCACGGGTAGGCTCTTCGGAGGCAGCAATCCTCTCAAGCACAACGTAATAGAGATCGACGAGGAAGCTTCTGAGCTTGTTGTTTTCGGCGAAATCGAGGGCAGGGCCAATCAGCTTTTCGTCGGCTTTTATATGGGTGATCCACTGGGATCTCAACAGCACAGAAATGCGGTCACAAAGGGGTATATGATGGGGCGTGCAAAGTGTCGCAGTTTTCAAGATGATGGGGTACTGGTTCGCGGGAATTGCGGCTGCCGAAGACCCAAGGATGTGTTCTATCGATTCCAGGGCCCAGAGGAGGCAATGCTGCAAAAGATATTTGTGGGCGAACGGGATCAAGGTCAAAAGTGTCTCCAAATCGTCAACGGACATGCGGTTGATTTGAATCCGACTAGGACTGGTTCGGGAAGAGTTAGTAAACATGTTCGGCAACAAATGCAGTGCCGTACTTCGAGTATGAGAAATATAGGAAAGCCCGGAACTGAGCGGGAGTATCCCCTTGCAAAAGAATCGGATTCTGATCATGCTGGCCCTCGGAAGGAAGAGTCCCGGATGGCAGGGAAAACATAGTGTGGAAGACTGAGGAATCGTCGGACTCGGCGAGATGATAACGATGAATCTTGGGGTCTGATGAGCGAAAATTGACAAAGCGGAGCCATTCACTCACGTTGAATAGGATATTTTCCACTTGAACAATGCAGTCTCCGTCGATTCTATAATATTTTTCGTCTTTCGTCACGGTCTCCGTAGACATAAACGCCACCGAAGGGGCTGCGACTCCACCCGAATCGGATTTCTGTCTTTGACGCCGGGAAGGAGATCCTTGCTCCAAGTCTGCGCTGCCACTCCTGGGACGGACTCGAGATCCTTGGTTGCCGGCCATTGCGATTCGTATAAGTAGGTTAGAGAAGCGAGGAGAAGGCAAAGAAAGGGGTATCAAACGTTATGTGTGACAAGCGTGACGCGACAGACTCGCTGCCGGGCCGGGCCTCTTCAATCTTTTCTCTCTCTTTTCGAGCACAAAAATGTCGAGGCTTTGCGGATTTCCAAGTCTCCCCAACGAATTGGTACACGCAATCGCGGGACTTTGCGAACCCAAAGATCTGTCAGCTCTGTGTCAAACCAGTCGCCAGACCCACGCCATTTGCTTGGGATGGATTTATCGTGTTATAACCTTAGATGATCCTGGAAAAGTGGTCAAATGCTGTAAAACACTTATCTCGCGCTCGCATGCTGCTGAATCGGTCCGCGACTTCCAGATGTGCGTTTACTTCACGTCTAGGCTGTGTGGCAAAACTTGGCATTGAAAATAAAATCACTCAAACAGTTCATGTTTCCCCCGCCTTGCCTTGAAGAGTTTCTACCGCACAGTCGAATGTGCGATTAGAAAACTAATAAATGTCCAGATTCTGCAAGTTTCCAATTCTCGCACCATCTTTCAGTTATTCTGCGATATGCACTTTCCGCGACTCTCCGAATGCGGCCTTCCGTCTTCAGCAGCGATCGTTTCATTCCTGAAACGGAACCCGACGATTGCTACGCTTCATGTGCTTCCCTGCCTTGAAGGTCTGGGTGCCATAAACGGTTTCTATAACGCAGACGCGGCTTTCGAATTTACATCGCCAATCGAGCCGATCCATATGCCAAATCTGCAGGCCTTCGTCGGTCCTGCAAATGTCGGGTGCTCCGTCATCCCTCAGTCTCAGACATTGCGTATGACCATCTATTGGGGAGCCAGTCGGATCATGAGTTTCTCGGATGGCCTAGCGGCCCTCTCACTCTCGAAGGTGGATGTTATTGAGCTCAACAACCTCATCTGTACTTGGGATTGTGCGCTTCTTCTCTCCGCAATCGCAGAACGCATGCCTCGCGTCGAGCGACTACTGTTCCGGAATTTGAGGGACTTGGGCGAGAAGGAGGTGAGCGCAAAAACTGTATGCTTCTCCACCTGCTCATAAATAGCCAGGATTTCTTTCAAGTCATCGAAAACACTCTTCCCTCTCTCCCTTCTCTTAAAAGCCTCGACATACTAGAGGGATTCCCTGCCGGCTCCAACGACGACCACCTGGATGCAGAGTTCGCCATCGTGCGCAGATGGGGCGACATCTCTCCCCGGCTCCACAGCGTCGTGCTCCCAAGCAATACAGTCTGGGGCATGATCCGCGACGCCTGGTTGCCTGGCACCGCGGGCGTAGCTCTAGTCATTCTCTACAACATTGAAATGGACGCGAGCACGATGGGTTATTTAAAGTGGTTCTTCAGAACAACGGCCACGTCACCGTCGTTGCCACGACAGTACCGCGTGCTGGCAGAGTTTATAGCCGGCGTTCAGGGCTTTCACGCAGTGCGGATGGCGCTCGAAGACGGGGGGGTCCTGCCGGACTTTGTATTCAAGCAGGCCGACATGTCTGGGTCCAGGATTTCTTTCTTACCTGACACCTCCGATCCCGACTTAGGTTTCTAAACAAGACCTTCTTGACCGCACGGAGATCGTTTCTTGGGCTTGCGATGAATTCGTACTTCGACGAGCACCGTCCTCATTGACGACGAATCCATCCATCCATCCATCGTTGCGACTGATTCGCCCTCTTAATCCCCATTGCACCGACGCCTCGCTAGCTCCATGTAAAACCCAATAGATATAATAATACAAAATACATTCGTCGTTTATTCGTTCATTCATTCACCGCCATCGCCAACGCCTCCTCGGTAGGTAGGTTCGGGTTCGTCTGATCATCCACAAGCAAAAAAAAAGGAGGGAAGGTAAGGAAGGGAAAACGGTAAAGTGTTAAGTGGCAGTAGTAAATGAAAAGAGAAGATGAAGCCCATCGGTCCGTGCCATGCCAAGGAATATGAGATACGAGTGGTGTGGATATGTATAAAATCGATGTGGATACCAGAGGAATGCGTGACGGTGGCGGTGACGCGTACGGGGAGAAAGACAGTGCGGTGTGGGGGGAAGAGGGAGGGTGAATGCGGGAACTCCGAGGTCCGGTGGTGGTGGCGGGTATTGCGCAAGAAAGGAGAAGGAGAAAGGAAAGCGTTGGGGTCGTGAGGTGGCTCGGGGGAGATGGTTGAGGCGAGCTGAGCAAGTGGTCCGGTGTGGTGGGCGGAGGAGGGGGTGTCGTTGATGGTGGAAGGGAAATTCCCAAGATAAATAAGGAGATGATGGATTGAGTGATGGACATCGAAAGCGGGAGAAAGCGTCGGATGGGGCGAGGATGATAGTTCGTTGGTCCTTGAGAGGAGAAAGTCGTGGATGAAATGGAGAGTATGGCAGGGACAGCGGCCTCTCAATCCATATCCATGTCGATATCATCCATCTCCTCCATCCCACCCCAGCGCAAACTCTCGCCCGCACGCCTCCCGTGCCCATGCCGTCCCTCCTTCTCCGCCTCCTCCTCGCCCTCCTCCTCCCTCACACCCCCAAGGTCAAACTCAAACCCAAACTCCTCCTCCTCCTCATGCTTCCAGACGCGCGCGCCGCCGCGCCCGCTCGCCCTTCCGCGCCCATACATGCTCTCCTCCTCGCCTCGGCCTCGAGGTCTTCGTCGTCGCTCGGCGTCGAACGGCTCCGGCTCTGCTCGCTCGACACCGACGCGCTGACGCTCACCGAGCGCGGCACACTCCACGCACTGCCCGCGCTGTGCGTGTGCGCGTGCCCGTGTCCGTGCCCATGGCGCCCCGCGTGCGCATGCGGCACCTCCACCACGCCCGCGCGCACCTCTGCGCCGCGGGCACCTCGTAGTCGTGCAGCCTTGGCCCCCCGATCGCGCTCCCACTCCGGAGCCCGTACTCGCTCGCGCTTGCGCCGACGGAGGATGAGCCGAACCCGCCGACGGACGACGAGCCGAAGCCGCTGGCGGAGCCGAACGAGGCGGGGACGTCCTCGCCCTCGAGCGTGCCGCCGCTCACCCAGCGCGGCCACATGCCGCGGTCCTCGGGGAGACTCGTGCCAGTCTCAGAGTCGGGGCTGAGGTGCGAGAGGATCGCGGCGGCCTCAAGAAGTTGCACCTGCGCATGCTTGCTGAGGACGCCCCCGCCCGAAGAGGGGTGCGGGAGGGAGGAGAGCGTGCGCCAGTGCGGGGTGTGCTCCCAGCGGTGCTTGATGAGGCACGACGGGTGGCGGTAGATCTGGCATAAAGAGTTAGCGCCTGCGTATGAAAATACGGGGATTAGGGAAAGGGGAGGTGGGCGGTGAGGTGAGGGAGATGAGGAACCGACAATGCGCCGAAGACGCGCCCAAGGATGAGAAAAAGAAGGAAAAGAGAAAACGGAGATGCAAAGAAAAAAAAAAGAGGACCAAGAATAATTCCGAAGATACCCCGCAAGGACGAGAGTAAGAAGGAAAAATAGAAAGAGGCCAGCGAAAGAAAAAGGGGAGGAATCGACGGAGCGATGCCACGGAGGAAGACACGAAGAGGAAGACGAGGGAAGAAGAATAGAAGTGAAGACAAGACCGACGGCGAAAGGACGACAGGAGATTGGCGAAATCGTGGAGATTGAATGAAGATGGGTTGAGATGAAAGAAGGAGGAGAAATAGGAAGGTTAAGTGAGGGAGGGAAAGGGGAAAGCCAGAAGGACGAGAAGTGAGGGAAAGAAGAATGAGGGGACCACAGAAACAACGAAGAAGGTAGTCATGGGTAGCAGGGAGGATATGGAAGGGGTTAACGAGGAAGAGGAGTGAAGGAAGTTGGAATGGGGGCGAGGATGAGGATTAAAGTAGGTGGAGAGATAGGAAGGTAAAGAGAAGGGAAGGGAGGTAAAGCTCGAAAGACGGGAAGATGTAGGAGGGGACCACAGAAATAAGGAACGAAGTCGTATGAGAATGAGTAGGGGAGGAAGGGGGTGTGGAAGGGGTCAACGAGGAGGGGAAGTGAAGAAAGTTCGAATGCGTGCGAGTGGGATGAAGGGGGGTGGGGCGAAATGAGGTCTACAGAAATGGGCGGACGGGGAATCCACAGCACCACAATAGCCGCCTACAGAGGCGCGCTCGGGAGTGGACGTGTCGCATAAAACCACAAGGGGATAGAGCGGTTAAATGAGCGGTAAATGAGAAAGTAACAAAGTGAGGGCAACAAATGAATGGGCAGGGGGAGGGGCGGGAGAGGATGCAGGATAAGCGGATGGGTTGGGTTAGGGAGTGACAGGTGAGGATGGACGAGAGAAAAAAACCAGGAAGAAATGAGAAGGAAAAATAATAATAAAAATGTCAAGTAGAAAAAAAAATTTAACCGCCGCCACAGAAAAAGAAGTTCGGTACCCAGACAGCAGTGACTAGTTAACACCAGTCATCGGCGCAGCCTTCGGTGCCCTCCAAAAAACATAGTCACTGCTGTAGCAGCAGTTACGTAAAATGAATGACACCCTCGGTGAAAGGAGCCTCTGCACCGAGGGGCAGGTGGAACGAGTAGAAAGAAATATGAAAAGACAGGAGGGTGGGTGCGAGTGGCAACCGAAGAAGAGAAGAAATCAAGAGAGGATTAACGGCGGGAAGAGCATCGCGAAAGCGTCATCAGTCGTGATTGGCATGCCAAATCAGTCTACTGGACAGATGATGCGAGCAAGAAACATAGAAAAAGATCTGTGGGCGATCCGGGAGGTGGGTGTGTCGGGGAATGAGGGGCGAAGAGGGGGAACGAGGGTGTAGGGAACGATGGAGATAAAGAGCGGAACTGACCTTGGAGCAGGATTCGCACTTGTGATCGACACCACGCTTCTTGCGCCCAGCAGCGCTTTGTGCGATTGGGATGGGGGTACTGCTCTTCGCGGGGGCACTGGCGGGCATGGAGACAGCTGAGGAAGGCGGGGAAGCAGAGGTCGAGAGTGACAAGGCCGCCATTGACAGAGCTGGGCCACCGACGGATCTAGGAGGATTCCATGAGTCTGTGGCGGCCACGGAGGGGTGTCTAGACGCACAATGGACGGGTTGCTGCATCTCTGGCGTCACTCAGCCGTCTGCGTCTCCCTGTGGACGAGAGACGCCGGTGATGCGACGGGGCCTGCTGGTGCTTGGAACCATTCACTGCGCCCGATTCAGAGAGAGGAATGGGTTGGGCATTGGAAGCGGCGATGGAGAGAGAGAGTAGACTCTGGGCAGCTGAGTCCTGCGAATGCCCACGTATTAGTCAAGAAAGCATAGGGATCGTCGCCTGACGTACTTGGGACATGGTGAAGGTAAGAGGCAAGAGAGATACAACAAGATTGCAAGAGGATACAAGAGTACAGGCTAGAGGCTCATGGATGACAAGGACGACAAAGTGGCAGGAGAGAGAAGAGAGACGGTCTGCGATCAATCCACCGCAACAAATTTTGGATGTCACCTGAGCGGCACCTTTCCCAATCCGCCCATATTGGCACAGCTTCTCTCTCATCCGCGGCCATGCACAATCCTCATTCCGATCCTTTAAAAATTCGTTGGACGTATCTGTGAGGTACGTAGGATGGATCTTGACTTCTTCGATTTTTTTCAGGTCGAGAGGGTCATTTTCCAAGACGCAACTGGACCTGGACCGTCACTGACTCATTTGGAATAATCCAAGATTGTGGTCCTCACCGAAGAATACCGATGTTCATGAGCCCGAGATCGAGGAATAGGTTTCAAGACTCGCACATAATCCCGGTCATGTACAAGTCCGGCAGTTAGTACTTCCAACGTTAACGTCGGTAATTGTTCCTTGAAACCGGAGCAGAGGATTGCTCCCTGGACATACAACTCTTGCGTTTTTGTCCACCTCTCATTTTATACCGCCCAATAAAAGGTGGTGGGCCATCTCCTATCCAATTTTTCGGTAAGACGCCAACCTCATTTGTAATCATCTTCAAGTTGCTCCTTTGTAAGCACGGCCACAGCTTATTCATCCTTTTTTATACTCATGGAGCTCAACAATTGAGAGACTAGGCTTCGTACCGAGACTGTGATGTCGGGCCATCGGGATGAATACAAACGACCAGAAATTTGCCGAAATGAATCAACAGACTCATTGCTGTCTGGGTACCTAATGCTTGTGGATTCGTCATACGCGTATGGAAATTTGCCGCATGGGTCTGCTAATTTCTTGTCGGTTCAAAACTAATTATTGCAAGCCGCCACAGAACCCATCAGACACGGCAGAATGTTTCGAGAGACTCTCCTTCTTCAAGTTCATAACGGAAGTAACGGAATTAATGACCGACTCTTATGAATTAACGGCATACTCTGATCCGCTACGTGTACTCTGACGGGACAACCGGCGTTAAGCGATTTCCGACTAGGATTATTCATGCGAAACCGAATGCGTCTCGACACTGTTGCCTTCAATTTTGTTCTCTTATGCTCGTGTGTCTTTATTCTTTCTGTTAGAGCCATACTCAGACCAGGTTCCTACCCAGCCGCGGTTTCGAGGTTCATAAGACAGAGTAATGTTGCGCAATACAAATACAGAGAAATTTTGGCGGGGGCGGAGAATCGGACCGTGTGACCAACAATAACGTCATGTTACTAGTCACAAGTTGGGGGATGAACCTCTCCACGGCGGCTGGAAGAAAATATTGGTAAACAACATAGCCACAGGACCCGGTTGCCAAATCGGGTGATCCCTCACCAAATCGGGCTGCTGCTGCGCGCCGCTGCTTGCGCCAATGGCCATGGCCTTCGCCTCACAGACCCAGCTCTCCGAGCTTCTGGGAGCCTTTAGCTATCAGAATCTCCATATCTCCGAATTTCTGGTCTCGCTTGTAGGGCACTCTGCATTTAAAGATCATCCTTCAGTCGATCACCTCCTAACTCACACCGACGACATTCTGAATGCTTTCTTGGCTCATCCAAAATCTTCTCAACCTGTCTTACACTGGGCAAACACCCAAATCAAAGGAAAATATGCCCAAGCGATTCGAAATCTCACGCAAAAGGAGAACGGCTGGCATTTTGTTCCGACTCGTGCTGCCATGGAAAAACTTGAAGAATTTCGCATTGAGGACATGGCACGGGAGATGAAAGATTTATGCCCGGAGCTTTGGGATCTTATCGGTCTTCTTCTGTCCGCGGACAAGCAGTCGTGCGAGCCTGAGAATGATCCTGCGGAGATGGATATCGATGATGATCTACCGAAAGATCCCAGGTCGAAGGCCGAGAAACAGGCCGAGCGACGTGAAGCATTGATTGTAATTGTAAGTTTACCTTTACCGACCAACCATGCAAAGACAATTGTAACCACCTTTGCGTAGAAAAAAGTCGTTATTATCAGTATGCTGATGCAGAGTACGAATCAGCAATCTAATATGCTCGCGAGCGTCATCGGAATATTTCTGCATGCCTCAAATACCCCATCGAAGGTTATCGAAACTCTCGCACGAATGGGAATATCCATTTCAGTAGACAGCATCCACAACGCCGTTCACTCGCTGTCCCGACAGACATTTCAAAGACTTCGCACAATGGGCCAGACTCTCCTCGTTAGTTATGCCTACGACAATTTTGATATCAATTTCCCCAATACCGTGCCCATGGTGGAAAAATCAACCGATACCCTCACGCACATGACTTCCGGTGGCCTAATTTATATGGAGCACGGAGTCAAGGAGGAGCATCTACGGTGTTCCGAGGAATTGTGGAAAAATAACCCGCTAAACCCTGAATTTGATGCCACAAAAGCTCCTCCTCCACGCACTGTAACGGATCTGGAAGACCTTCATCCCGAGGTGGATCACCCCTCAGGTCTGACACGTCGAGAGCGATTTAATGCCTGGAAATTTCTTTTCGATCTCATCACTTTCGGACCACTCTTCTTCCACCAATTCCTAGCACAGCACGGGATGCCCGAAATGATTGAGCAAATACCTGTTGTGCAAATGCGATGGGCACCCGCGAAATCCATGGACATTAAACAATCGACTGTGCCCGGAAATATTGCTGTCATTCCCGAGTTGCTGGAACAAGGAGGGGTGGGTGATCCATCACAGGACAACAACAGCATTTGGGAGCGTAATGTTCTCTCAATGCTCGCATACGTGATTCTATTTCACGGCGACCTTGGAACCGGCGAGCGCATTATGTCGCTTCTTCAACGGCGCTCAATCGAGCACAGCCCCTGGCAGCGTTACCAATATGTCATCTATGTTATAGGCCTTTTCCACCTCAAGATGGCTTGTGCAGATGCTATTTGGCGAATTTTTATCGAGCCAAAGGCAGGTCGTGATGACCAGAACAGTTTGATGAATTTTGTTGCACTTCATCGCCCCAAAGAGACCGGCAAAATTGGTAGTGACCCAGGTTTTCGCAGGATGCACGAGGTCATCATGCATACAGGTGCAGCCTTGCGGTTGGATGCCTGGCGAGTCGAACTGAATCGCCGAAACTCTGCGTGGAAATCTCTGGATGATTTTGCGGCATCTAAACCTTCGTTTGAAGATCTGGTCAAAATCTCCGAACACCTTGCTTCACATTACGTCGCGGGAGCTGAGGAATTTAATATCTACGAGGTGCGATCCAAACCCGTGGCGGAACGGGATCAACAACACGAAAATATCCTTCAAATTCACCAATACTTCTGTCTTTACGAAGAAATGTCATTCAGCATGAATTACGGCGACATCGGACGTGTCGAAACTCTCTTTCCACCATGGATTTATATTTTCAAGGCAGTCGGGAAGCACAAGTACGCTGCTCATATGGTGAAATTCATGACAGACGTGCACTTTGTTTATCCGGCACCTCTGCGACATGCTATCCGGTATAATATGCTTCCAAATCCGAAGGGCGAAGAAGGAAAATGCCGAGGGGTTGACTGGGTCGTCGAGCAGATGATTAATTTGCCAACCAAGGTCAGTTTTCAATACCAACCAGTTCAAATACTAATATAAATTCCAGGACACGTACGGTGGTCGAGGCTCAAACTACACCAAAAAGCGTGTCCTCGAGGAATCTCCATTGATTCAAATTTACAGTCAATGCTGCAGCAACATTGAACGCAATTTTCAGTTAACCTCGTTTACCTCCAGACAGGCGGCACCAGACATGACAAGAACTCTCGAAAAAATGGCCACTTACCTCCGAGAACATGGCCCAAATGAGCATCGCGCCGGCCGGAAAACAACTTATAGCATACCAGATATAATCACACAAGGTGTCGGGAAAATGATGACACGCACACAAGGTAGCACAGAAGAGGGAGGTGAAGACGAGGATGAGGACAATAGTGAGCTGAGATCAGCAGTAGAACCCGAAGATTTACTTGTGGACACATAGAATAGAGTGTATTGGTTTGCGCAAGAGTTTAGTACAAAGACACGCATAATTACTAATAAAAATGTTCCGGGCTAATTAGACTAAGAAGAGGAGACCCTGGGGTCGTAGACTTTGGTGGAGTAGTGGGTATAGGAAGAGAAACAGAAGGGATGGAAGCTGCGGTTGGCGGCGCCGAGGATAGTACACCAGGAGAAGGCATTACCAAATTTGGTAATACCTCCGGATTTCCCGTTGTCGTGCGCACAGAGGGAGGGGTGAATGAGATAGATAAAGAAGAGCGGAAAATTGGGGTGTTGGTCAGGCCAGTGCCGCGATAGGTAGGCCTAGGCTGCGCGCGCAGAGGTACAGGAGTTTGGGGAGGTCCGGAAAATGGAGCTGGGAGATTCATTGCTCCAGCTGAGAACACGAAAGTGCGAGCGGGCGTTGACAGTGAGGGAGGTGCGTTCTCTTGTTCAGTGCGTCGTATAGGTGTTGCTCGAGGCACGTATTTGGGGCAGCTCCGATTCGAAGCTACACAAAAGATTAGGAGCTTTGCGAATGCCCAACAACAAAAGACACACCAATGTGACCAAATTGACCGCACTTGCCGCATCGCCGCATGCTGGGAGTCGAAGGTGTAGAGGGGCTAGAGGTATTTGAATCAATTGGGCGTAGAGGTGTTGTGGCCGCTGTAGGTGGTGGAGGAGGAGGTGGGGGGCGGTGCTGCAAAATGAGAGCCAAAACGTGCTCGCCATCCTCCGAGACTCGATGCCAGCGCGTCTCTTTTAGAAGTTCTTCAGAGGTGCGAATGTGGTGAAAGCGTGCGCAGTCGACAATGCGCCGCAAAACGTCGTCAGGCATGATGTACCCTGCCCCAAGGCTTCTGAAGTGCGCCCGGCCACGAAGTTCAATGGTACGGGCCTTGCGGAAAGCATGGAGGTCTGCCTCCAAGGCGAAGTCGATGCGGTCTGCCTTGTAATCAGCGACGCGACTGCGCTTCGGCTGCTGTTTAGTCTTGGGAAGGTCCACTTGCGCGAAGTCGAGGAATTGGTTAGGTGTGCACAGCTCGCAACAGATGCTAGCGGGTGCGACTTTGCATCGCTTGCAACCCCCCTCTAAATCTGGCTGGCAAAGTAAATGGTCAGAAGCTATGAACTGTGTCAGTGAAGCGAGTCAAAAACATGAAAAAAAACACGCACTGGTCGTGTCGTTTCCGAAGTAGATGGTTACAGGAAGACGCAGGCAGGCAGATCCGGGCTGCTGCCGCGTAGAAGCATTAATAAAGTCGTCAAGCGCCGGCTCAATCTTGTCTGCTCCCTTTTTTTTGGTTTGTTTCTTCCACTGCGGGGTCGGGAACGCAACGGCGTCGTAGATCGCACGCCGTTCAAGCGTGTAGTTGGCGTGGTTTGCATCTACAAGTGCCGAATTCGAGGTGGAGGTGGTATTAGCGGGTGGATGAAGACGAGCATCTGCGGCAAGATTCAACGCTGAGGATGATGCGAGCGCGGGTATAGTGAGGATAGATTGGAGGAGTGCTGGCCCTAGAACGTCGAGATTGCCTGGTTCCTCGTCAGAAGAGCCACCTGCAGCTGGGGCTGGTGAAGGTCGGGGTGGAGGTGCGGTGACAGGCAAAGATACGGGTCTGTTCGGTTCCCCTGGAGCCGTAACGGCGGCACGTTTGGCCGGTGATTGCTCCCCTCTATCTGCGGCCTCCTTTCGCTTCTTAGAAGCCGCCGCTCGCTTCACTGCTCGCTCCTCGGCCTTTCGTATATTATCATCGAATCGTTTTGGTTCTACCAAAAAAAGACCAGTAGCAACGAGGTTAAGAGCGCGAGCTGCGCGACCAAGCCGCTGCCACAGAGTGCACATGTCGCATGTCGACCGCCACTGAATGACAAGGAGAATATCTGGAAGATCAAGGCCCTGTATTAAAATTAGCAGCTGTGACTGATTAGATTATGTAGACGTACCATTCCGAATGAGTCGGTGCAACACAGGCCCCATATCTTCCCGGATTTCAGGGCATCAGATTCGAGGTCCTTGAATTCGGTAGACATCTCTGAATTAAACCACTTGATTTTGTGGCGGTACTCGAGAGGGAGACGGCTGCGCAAGAATTTTGCAGCTTCCACAGAGTCGGCGATGTTGTCGAAGAAGATCAAAAATTTAAGTGGTAAGGGATCCCCGGGTTTCCAGTCGTCCGGGATAAGAAAGGCGAGGTCCTTGTAACTGCTCATCGCATACTTCATTTCCCGTACAACCAAATGAATATTCGGCCGATCATTTGACCGCCGGATTATTGTGCATTTCTTGGGCGAGACCTGCAGATTATTCATAACATCGGAAAGTACGGCGGGGGGTAGTGTTGCCGAGACAATGACAAAAGGGATGGTGCGTGGGAGGAGATACCGCAGTCGGTTAACCTCCTTGTACTCGGGCCGAAATCCAGCCCATGTACTGGCACAATGACCTTCATCCCAGACAAGGCTAATTAAACGGGACGTGAAATCTGGCTTTTTCCACAGTTTCTCAAACCCTCCATCCTGCTGCATCAAGGTCTCGACATTGGTGACCACGACACTGTATTTTCCGTCCTCGATGTCCTAGACGATGCGAAAACGCGTCAATCACGTAAATGACGCGTCGAATATACAATACACGCACCTGGAAGTTTTTTGGTGTGGCTGTCTCGGCAGTAATGGTAATCCCCTGAATTTTCATCTGGGCCAGCTGTGCGACATTCTGTTGCCCGAGGATATTTAAAGGACTGATTACGAGCTGGATGCCGTGGGTCCGGAACAACAGTGGAAGCCAGAAGGTGAGAGTCTTCCCAGATCCTGTCGCCGCGATACACACGACATCCCCGTCACGCTTGAGGATGGCTTCGACAACCTTGATCTGCCATAAACAGGGTGTATACCCGAGATGCTTGACAGATTTGGCGCGTATTTCGTCAAAGTTGTACTTGGGAGGGCCAGCAGGGGCAGCGGGTGGAGGATCCATTGGGACGGCGCGAGGGGCGGGACGTGCGCGAAAGCGGGAGTGCCGGCAAGTTTACGGGGTCTTGATGTGGCTATGTTGTTTACCAATATTTTCTTCCAGCCGCCGTGGAGAGGTTCATCCCCTAACTTGTGACTAGTAACATTACGTTGTCTTTTGTCACACGCCAAAAAAGTCATATCCAAAAATTAATTATATTCTCAGATCTCGATTGTCGTCCCGCTACTCTGTCTGATGAACCTCGAAACTGCGGCTGGGTAGGAACCTGTACTCAGACTCATTCCACGGATTTCACGTCAGCTTCCTGCCGTGTTTTCCAGAATTAATCATTTCTGCTTTCAGTTCGCCGAAATTTTTATCGACTTGCGCAGGCCCACGACGAGAATCTCGCATGGATCGGCACCGTGCGTATGCACTGCTTGCTGCCCGAATTAAATTAAATGCGACGTTGGAAACCCTCTGCGATATTAGTTGTCTTTATTCCAGCAAATTACCGCCGCGACAGAACGATAGATTGGATCGCAGTTCCAGTACTGCAGACCCCGTCTCCCGCGACAGGCTGTTCGAACATTGAGCTTTGTCATTGCCCTTGGAATAAAAATTCACCTTGTTGGAAACGACCGACGTCCGCTTCGGCCGTAACACCGACTACAGGGACCTGAACCTCGCGTTCGCCGAGGATGTGATGAATTGCGCTGTTTCAAAACGTGCAGAAGCCCTGAGCGTGCTGACGCCCAGAGTGCGTGTAATATTACTTACATTTTGCTTACATTTAGAACCGTGGGTCGTATGGCATGGCGTGCGAGGAAGCATCTCGTACGCATGATGGAGGAACGTCTGAACGTGGATGAGGAGGACTCCAGTGCAGGGCGGGTTGGGACGCACCTCCGAGTCCGGTGGGTGATTATTTTGATGCATGATTCTGTGCAAACTCCATGGTTCATTTTTTATTTATCAGTCCGAACGCCCTGATTTCGTGCAACAGCCTTGTCAGCGCATCCTTATCATCAACGTTGCAACTTCGTGGCGATCCACACAACTTCCGACGTACGTCCTTCCCATCCCATGCCCGAGCCCGAATCCTCTGGGCCACTGTTATCTTTGCCCTTTGGGGTATGAGGTCGCTGGACCCCAGTGCCTCTGCAGCTGGTCAAACGAGCAGAAATAATTGGAGGGTTGCATAAACAACGACAATTGCCGTGTCTTACACACACGCGACCGTCGCGACGTACTAACGACCCAAACATACAGTCCATTGCTTGTGCTTCAGTCTCAGTTCTTCGCTCAGCCTTTGGGCGTCGTACTTCTGCAGGAGGGTCAGGGCCGCGCGCGCTTCAGCCACGAGCTTTGTGACTCGCTTGCCGTCGGTGCCAGTGAGGGATTAGGCCACCTTCTTGACGTGTTTCACGGCGACGCCCGCCCCTCTGCGGAGTCTGGATAGAAACACGTAAAGCTTCTGTTTGTATTATAGCACTCAATATATTCATTATTCACTTATTCGAGGCGCTTTCCACGGGAGATTTTGCCAAAGACGCACTTCTAATTTATGGGGCGCATTGTAAGACAGATATTCCTTATCCTCATTGAAAATCGGCCTAACTAAAAATATACACCATTCCAACTCAATTATGTGCCTGGTCGTAGTCATGCACATCCATGGGTAGTACTGACCCCCTCCCCTCCAGCTGCTGTTATCAAGTTACTCCCATTTTTTGTGTTGTTGTTGGGTTCGAGGCTGGCCTTTTTTCTTGAACTCGTCGTGTTGTGTGGGGGGTGTGAGCTGTGGTTGAAGCGCTACCCGACGCAACACTATTATTTTGGGGAGTGTATGGTAAGCGCTGCAGGTCCAGGGAGGCGGCGAACGGCTTCAGGTGCTCGAAAAGTATCTGATAATTGGACGATGGGCTCCCCGATGCCGTCGAATAAGACTCCTGTCGGACGCGTTCCTGACCTGGAGCCAAATCGTGTGGAATTGCCCGACGAGCCATCGCGACGCGCGGGAGGTGTTATCGTATCAGGTTCGATTGTGACGATGCTTCTCCACATGAGTGCTTGTTCATCCCGGCTGAGCTGCGGCAGGTGCGGGATAAGTCGAGTGAGGAAGAACACGAGATTACAGAGGCGCCCGTCGTGTCTCAGCAGATCTTCGAGGTGTCCGAAGAATCCGTCGAGCGGATTGTGGTAGGTGTGCGCATTGCGCCGCAGCGTCGACTCGAATGACTTTAACAGTCGCGGCAGCACAGCGAGGCCATCCGTCTGCGGGAATGGTCCGTGGTGTGCACATAGATGCAGAACAGCCTGGCTGTCATGGAGGCGAGTACCGATTTCCCTTCCTTACCTTCCCTCCATTTTTTTGGCTTGTGGATGATCAGACGAACCCGAACCTACCTACCAAGGAGGCGTTGGCGATGGCGATGAACGAATAGACGACGAATGTATTTTGTATTGTTATATCTATTGGGTTTTACTTGGAGCTAGCGAGGTGTCGGTGCGGTGGGGATTAAGAGGGCGAATTAGTCGCAAGAGCGAATGGATGCCTTCATCGTCAATCACGACGGTGCTCGTCGAAGTACAAATCCATCGCAAGCCCAAAAGACGGTCGGATCTCAAGAAGGTCTTCTCTAGAATCCCAAATCGGGATCGGAGGTGTCAGGTAAGAAAGAAATCCTGGACCCAGACATGTCGGCCTGCTTGAATACAAAGTCCGGCAGGACCCCCCCGTCTTCGAGCGCCATCTGCACTGCATGAAAGCCCTGCACGCCAGCTATAAACTCTGCCACCACGCGGTACTGCCGCGGCAACGACGGTGACGTGGCCGTTGTTTGAAGAACCACTTCAAATGGCCCATCGTGCTCGCGTCCATTTCAATGTTGTAGAGAATGACTAGAGCTACGCCGGCGCTTCCAGGCAACCAGGCGTCGCAGATCACGCCCCAGACTGTGTTGCTTGGGAACACGACGCTATGGAGCTGGGGAGAGATGTCGCCCCACCTGCGCACGGTGGCGAACTCTGCATCCAGGTGGTCGTCGCTGGAGCCGGCAGGGAATCCCTCTAGTATGTCGAGGCTCTTGAGAGAAGGAAGAGAGGGAAGCGTGTTTTCGATGACTTCAAAGAAATCCTGGCTATTTATGAGTGGGTGGAGAAGTATACATTTTTCGGGCTCACCTCCTTCTCGCCCAAGTCCTCCAAAGTCCGGAACTGCAGTCGCTCGACGCGAGGCATGTGTTCTGCGATTGCGGAGAGAAGAAGCGCACAATCCCAAGTACAGATGAGGTTGTTGAGCTCAATAACATCCACCTTCGAGAGTGAGAGGGCCGCTAGGCCATCCGAGAAACTCATGATCCGACTGGCTCCCCAAAAAATGGCCATACGCGAAGTCTGAGACTGAGGGATGACGGAGCACCCGACATTTGCAGGACCGACGAAGGTCTGCAGATTTGGCATATGGATCGGCTCGAGTAGCGATGTAGATTCGAAAGCCGTGTCTGCGTTAAAACCGTTTATGGCACCCAGTCCTTCAATGCAGGCAAGCACATGAAGATTGACAATCGTCGGATTTCGTTTCAGGAATGGAACGACCGCTGCTGAAGACGGAAGGCTGCATTCGGAGAGTCGCGGAAAGTGCATGTCGCAGAATAACCGAAAGATGGTGCGAGAATTGGAGACTTTCAGAATCTGGAGATTTTTGAGATTTTTAATCGCACATTCGACTATGCGGTAGAAACTCTTCAAGGCAAGGCGGGGGACGCATAAACTGTTTGAGTGATTTTAATTCAAGTTTTGCCACCCAGCCAAGGCGTGAGGTAAACGCACATCTGGAAGTCGCGGACCGATTCAGCAGCATGAGAGCGCGAGATAAGTGTTTGACAGCATTTGACCACTTTTCCGGGATCATCTAAGGTTATAATACGGTAAATCCATCCCAAGCAAATGGCGTGGGTCTGACGACTGGTTTGACACAGAGCCGACAGAGCCTTGGGTTCGCAAAGTCCCGCAATTGCGCGTATCAATTCGTTGGGGAGACTTGGAAACCCGCAAAGCGTTGGTGAGCCCGACATTTTTGTGCTCGAAGAGGGAAGAGAAAAGAAAGAGGGTCGGCCCGGCAAGCGGTGCGAGCGGGGGTTTTCGCGTCACGCTTGTCACACACTGGCATACCGTTTGATGCCCCTTTCTTTTGCCTTTCCCTCACCTACAAGAATCGCGATGGCCGGCAACCATAGATCTCGAGTCCGTCCCAGGAGTAGCAGCGCAGACTTGGAGCAAGGGTCTCCTTCCCGGCGTCAAAGACAGAAGTCCGATTCGGGTGGAGTCGCAGCCCCTTCGGTGGCGTCCATGTCCATAGAGACCGTGACGAAAGACGAAAAATATTATAGAATCGACGGAGACTGCATTTTCAAGTGGAAAATATCCTATTCAACGTGAGTGAATGGTTCCGCTTTGTTAATTTTCGCTCATCAGACCCCAAGATTCACCGTTATCATCTCGCCGAGTCCGACGATTCTTCAGTCTTCCGCACTATGTTTTCCCTGCCATCTGGGACTCTTCCTTCCGAGGGCCAGCATGACCAGGATCCGATTATTTTGCAAGGAGATACTCCCGCTCAATTCCGGGCTTTCCTATATTTCTCATATTCGAAGTACAGCACCGCATTTGTTGCCGAATATGTCTACTAACTCTTTCCGAACCAGTCCTAGTCAGATTCAAATCAATCGCATGTCCGTTGACGATTTGGAGACGCTTTTGACCTTGATCATGTTCGCCCACAAGTATCTTTTACAGCATTGCCTCCTCTGGGCCCTGGAATCGATAGAACACATCCTTGGGTCTTCGGCAGCCGCAATTCCCGCGAACCAGTACCCCATCATCTTGAAAACTGCGACGCTTTGCACGCCCCATCATACACCCCTTTGTGACCGCATTTCTGTGCTGTTGAGATCCCAGTGGATCACCCATATGAAAGCCGATGAAAAGCTGATTGGCCCTGCCCTCGATTTCGCCGAAACCAACAAGCTCAGAAGCTTCCTCGTCGATCTCTATTACGTTGTGCTCGAGAGGATTGCTGCCTCCGAAGACCCTACCCGTGCGATGATAGACGGACGTTTCTCCACTATCAGTGCCACTCATCAGCTGCGCCTCTTTTCTGGCCATTGGTTTCTCTCCCAGGCCTTTAAAAAGTTCATGGCAACTCCGCCAACCAACATCCATCTTCCCACATGTGATGCCGGCCAGTCTGAATGTCGTTATTATTTCGACAATGCGTGGAACCAGCAACGGCAGGTCAAGGATCAGGGCGATGGCAGTCCAAAAGCTCTCATGGAGAAACTCGATAATTTGAAGGACGTGATGGTCGACAACACGGATGGGACAGGGACCTGCTCCATAGAGGCGGAGATGGATGTTGCGATTGCCGCGTTCAAGACCGAGATCACAAACCACTTTTTCGCGTTGCCCCAAGATAAATCCATTTGACATTTAGAATACGGTTCCAAAATTTATATTCTCCCGACGTAGAGACAGACTTTCTCGTCTACTCGTCAAATTTGGAGCCTCATTTCCACTGAAACGAAAATCGCAAGTGGACCTTGGACAAACCGAGTTTAGATCAGAACCGTTTGAGACGAGTAGGCGAAATTTTCAGGATCGGCTGCCCAAAACCAGAATTATCAATGTGTAAGTAAACCTTTGCCCCATGCCGTTCGAAAAGGAAGTCAAGCCAAGAAGTTGGTTGTTTCGTCAACGAGTCGGATTTACTGTCATTCGCGATCGACAACCCTCGACATATATTTCTGATGCCGCTACTCGTTGACCGCTGTCGCTCGTTCGATACAAATTGTTTCTTGTCCTCGATTATATCGCATTCGCACCGTCTTTCACTATAAATGATTTCCCCTGATTTTCTGTCTCGAACTTTCTGCATCGTATATCCTTTTCCAGTCCAACTAGATTAGTTACCCTGGCTGCATCAGCTTTCCGCTCCCTTCCTAAAAATCCCCACTCACCGTTGTCTCGACATCAACCAAGGTTCTGCTCTCCCCGAGCAGCGGCTCATTCTCGATCTCCGAGTCAGCGGGCAATCTTCCTGTCGGGACCGCAACCTTGACCTCGTCCGGGCCAACCGGAATGGTGTACAGGCCGCTCTCAGCTCGCCGCAGGATCTTCTTGAGCCTGTGTATCTTTCTGCATAGCACCCACGCAATGATCACGCAGATGATGAGCCCAAAGCCCAACCCGCCGAAGAACGAGCCTGCAATCGCGCCGCCGCGCTTCGAGCATCGGCGCTGGAGAGTATAGTGGGCTGCGGCGGATAGTACGCCTGCACTTCTGTATAGTAGGGCTGCCTCATGGTCCAGAGGTTCGGGGTGGCGGTTGTCCACGGGCGGTTTATGGTCCTGGTCGACATCGCGGTAGTAGGGGTTACCGTCATGAATATTGTTGTGGTGACGGTCTCTGGAGCATCGTAGGGCGCCTGAAAGCTCATACTGAAGTCGACGTGGGGGATCAGAAAGATTTGAAGGGACGCATGCCCACTTATAACTTATAGTTATGTAAATGGCGAATGCCGTCAGACTGCGGTCTGATGCTGCGGTCTGATTGAACATGGAATTGAGAACAGCCAAGAGAACAGCCAATAAAGTGATCTGGCGCTTAAGTAATCTCTGGGCTGTGAATATCCATCGTATCTATTGACCTACGGGGTTGTTTGTTCATCCGTGGATGAATGCAGGAGATAGGGAGAAGGTAGCGGAATGGAAGGCGAAGAGGATTCGAGGAATGCGCCTACAAGGGTTCCGCAGTTGAAGCCAACAGCCGGGCCGTCACGTCATGGAAGCTGTTGTAAGAAGCAATCAAATAACCCAACACTTATCGTTGAAAGAACTCACTCTGTCCATTCTCCTTGCGTGAAATACTGGCAAGGATATTGGCCACCATCGTTCTTTCTGGGCGACCCCTCACGATGTCCGCCAACAAGAGGAAGAGCCGCGGGAATACAAAGATGTGCCTGCAGTCGTTGAAACTCGTTTACAGCTTGTTTGATGTTCTGAAAGATTGCGAATTTGTATTTCGGGTACTGAGAACATCATATTTTCTTGTTGGATGGCGCAGATACTTGAAAACTGTGCGGGAGAGCGGAGATGAAAATAGTCCGAGGTAGACAGAACAAAAATCGGGCGACAAGAATCGTTGGAGAGGGAGGGTCTAAGTATCGAATGGAAAAGAAATCACGGCTTGAGTCCCTATATAGAATGCCGGAACGACTTCATCCCGCTCCACCACTGTCTTCAAAGCGACCTTTCCGGCATCCGCCAAGAAAAGATAGGGTGTGGGCAACTCTGGCGAAGTGAGGGCAGACACTACACCATTTGGGCGTCTTCTGCAGCGTATCCGGGAAACCATGTATCGTCGCCCACGAGAAAACCCACTGGTCGAGTCTCGGAGATCCCCACCTCTGCTGCTTCGAATTCCGGACCTATTTTACGTTGGTCCAGTTGACGCCACGAAGAGGCAAGACAGACCCGCGACCATAATGAGACCAAAAGACAAGGCAAAGAGGGAGTGTCGTCGAAGACAGAAATAGAATCCTGGGAATCTTGCTGCCAAAAACTTGATGGCATTTGATTGCACTTGATCCAAGTTGATCCGCTGACTTCGAATTTCTTTTTGAGCCATGACTTGGCCATGACAAACCGCGTCTGGCATTCCAATCTGATCTCTATGTGGCGAGCCACGGTGCTCTTGCCCGCCACCCGACTGGTCGAACGGCACGGCGGCGCCCACCGAGAAAGAATTAGTACCGAGTACGACCTCCAGTGGCACAGGCCACATCTTTCTGAGCTGCCCGTCTCACGTTTGAGCGAGGAACACTCTTCTCTGTCTCCAGCGTTATTGGCGTCCGCGTCGGTGGCCCCGGAAATTAGCAAGTAATACCCCTCATTGCGACGGTGTACTACCCTGCGTCGCCGCACTGCTTGCTAATACTTCTCGCCGCCTGACGTGGTCTCCCGGAAGCTTTCAAGAAATGATTCTCCCTTGGCCACAATCGCATGGCTGATCCAAGGCAGTGTTCGTTTTTGGCGCTCAACTTTCTCTGCGCCCACTGGCACCTTATTCAAGTTGTTGTCACCTGGGTAACTTGCGCAACTGGATGGGAACGCCTCAAAGTTTGTCTTTTATTTTAAGAAACAAGAGGGCTGTAATTGTGGCCCCATACGCCCGAAATAAACCAATTTTGGGTTGCCACACATTGGCCACAAGCGTTGTATGCACCGCACGTGCACGATCCTCAGGTAATTGAACGGAGCGTTATGGTCTTATGGCTTTTCTCACACACCAACTACCAACATCGTTGTCTTTCGCGTCCAGCCATATCTCCCATTTTATCACTTTCCGACGACCATTACCATCGCTCTACCGAAATCCAACTATGTCTCGATCTTCAAGGTCTCCGAGTCATGGTGAGTTTCAGATTACATGTGAAATAGAAGCATTATTTTTTCCGCACAATAATTCACGTACATGGCAGAGAACATAACTTCTGTTCGCTCCCCTATTGTGGAAGTTAACGGGATTTTTATCTCACCAGGTGTACCGCTTCGATTGTCCGATTCTCACGGATGCTTTATGATACTTCGTAGCTGGGGATGGTCCTGTGAGGCATCTTCAAGTAGACCGTTGGCAAACGACTCCCGAAAATAGGCAGTCGAAAAAGCAGAGAATTCGAGTCGAGTCGATTCAAGTCTCGTCTATGTTCCTTGTCAACCAATCGATGCAACAGAATGGGTTCAGAATTGAGAGGGGAGAGGACCCACTGGCACTGGCGTTGAAAGTTCCGAGTGGACGAAGGTCCATACAAACAACATGTCCGTGCTCCAGTATATATACTGTCAGTCGGAGATTAGTTTACACCGCACGGTGAGGAACGGAGATTCGAACACCTACCCCGGACCCACTTGTATATTTACTTTGCCAAGGAGGACGGAGATTCGGATCGCAAATAGAATAAGATAGCCTGAATCGGCGCGCACATCTCTGTGGGAATGCCTCGAATATCCTGGACCAAGACTTTATGGGGGAATGTTAACTCACCGCGGCGGCACAGAATAAACAGACTTAACATACTATAATTGGTCGATGCCATGGCAGAGCCTCGGTCGGTCTATCGTAGATTTGATGGAACGCGTCTCGCGCAGAGTGCCACTCTGATCAAATGGGTGTTTAAAACGAGGATGCCGATGATACTATCAGAATAGTTTTTCATCCACCTAGGTCGTTGCCGTCCAAAAGGAGAAAAGATCTTTTTCAAGCCCCGCGGATGATGCATGGCTTCTGTCTTGGCGTCTTCAACTTGAGCTTAAAGGCTTGCTTGAAGTAGTCTCTTATAAGCGGACACTACAACAAAAATTTGAGCTCGTACCTCGCATTGTTGTGTGCTTGAAGGACTTTGAGGGAAATTCTCCGATACGAGTTTCACCCCAGCCGGAACCCTACAACGAAGCGCGCCAGCCTAGCAATGTTGGGGAATATAATATCTGGGTTCTCCTGCGGTATGGTGCTGGAAAACGCGTCGAGAACCAGGGGGTGGGCTCGAAGAGGAACGGCGCACATCCCGCCGCGTGACGTCACTGCAGTGATCGCGATCACGGGCCCCGCTTCAGCGTTTGCTTCAACGACCCAACGGCCTCAAACTTACCTCAAACTGAACATGGCCGAAAAAGCTTGTGCTAAAATTGTTCTAGAATAACCGACGGACGACTCCGAGTCGGGACGAGGGACTCACCTTATCAATGAGCCTCAACAAAAAATCTGTCATTTGACATCTTCTCCTGTAGAACATCTGGATCCAGGCAATCTAGGCGTGTATCCAAACTCGAGCTTGTGTTTCCAAATTTTCCCCAGTAAATGCGCAAGAACTTTCCCAAAATTCAAGATTGAAGAGCCTCGTCTCGGGGGTTTTTTTTTAAAAAAAAAAAACTATCTGGAATTGCGTTCTATCTGTGTAACGGCAGCTGCGTTAACTTCGTACGGGACGAAGGACTCCTAATTTTGCCGCACCAGATAGGACCTATTGGGCACATTTCTGAACACTCGCGCCGATACTATTTCACGAGCACGATACTGTAGCCGTCATCGGAAAGGCAAAACGTCAAATTCTATCTGATTCGTGGGTTTGCAGTCTCTCAGGCCAAACAGGAGGATTCTCTCAAAGCTGCAGGAAGCTGTGGGATTTCCTTCAAATTGAAGCTCTTGGGTCTAGTTTCTTCCTTCAACTGGTGGCCAAGCGCTGGGATATTCTAAAATAAACCTGTGCCACGTTTATTGTGAGGCTGTGAATTAAGCGCGCATGGACGGGAGCAGTCGAACACCGCACTACAGCAGCTTTTCAGGTCGTCCTCTTCTCGTCCTCTATCTCAACCCCCATGCCTCTGTTTACCTCTTCCTCTGGATTCCAAATTAATGGCGGGAGCTTCATCGACATTACGGGCGATGTAAATCTCCACAGCATCCAGCCTGCGATAGCGCATCCGCCGAGCGCTAGTCGTCAATTGTTGGGAGTGGACAGGAATACTCAGAATAGAGCAGTGAGATCGGTGCCCTATGGTACGTTGTAGCTCTGGAATTGCTAGTAGCATGCCTCCGACGCAGTGGATTCGCAGATGTTTCTCGTCGGCCACAGATTTTGAGTTCTTTGCAGAGCTCGTCTGGACGGATCCCCCAGGATGAATCATGGTCCAACTCCACTGCATCTGTTCAATCGCTCTCGAATCTCCCCCCATTCACATTCTCACAACTGGAATATTCCCCATTTTCCTTCGAGCCTGACCCGCAGCGTCCCCTCGCCGGACATCATGGTCCCATCAATGGCTCGACCAGTACCCCGGGCTTTGGATATCCCTTGTCAAATGTGCTCTTATTAGGTCCCCCCAGAGAATACAGCCATACCTCCCCAATGAACCGTCATGATCCCTCCATTATTCATTGCTCACCCAACTTTGAGCGCCTGGCAGGCCCACTTGGCGAACCTGATCATTCGTTCACGGGGGATTTTCGAAATGATGGGCCTGAGTCTTCCCTTACTGCTATCAACCCTACACCGTGGGATGGCCTACAGCAGGAGCCCAAAACAAGTATTAATGGCGGTACATTTATTGGCGGGAATTTGAACAATATCCAACGTCACGGCGAAGCGGGTGAGTGTCCCATGTTCGTCTCGAACACCATCCATAACGAAAGTTTCGAAAGGTCTGCATATCTTGTATCGTGCTGCAGCAGGCGACGCGACCCACGACTCAGAAGATAGATTTCCGCAGCCAAGGTGTCATCCTGAGACTCGGATCAAGATGCTCGATGTTCTCTGGAATTGGACCTGTGACATCGAACCCCCTATGGACTGGAACAAGGACGAGGATATGAGCTCGTCCTTGGACCACAATTCTAGTCCTATCCTTTGGCTGCACGGTCCTGCGGGCGCCGGTAAATCTGCTATTGCGCAGACCCTTTGCCAGAAGTTAGAGGAGGAAGGTCGCCTCGGAGCCAGCTTTTTCTTCAAACGAGGGCATCCATCTCGCGGAAATGCCAAAAGACTCTTCGCTACGATCGCCTACCAGCTCGCCCTTGTTCTTCCCGACGTGAATCGCCACATCTCCCAGAGCGTGGAGAACAATCCATCACTTGTTGACAAATCCCTTTCCACACAACTCCAGAAGCTGATTGTCGAACCGTGTCGACAGACTACTTCCCCTCACATGCTGGTCATCGTCATCGATGGATTGGACGAATGTGAAGATCAAAAGATTCAACAAGAAATATTGTGTTCGATTGGCCGCGCTGTTACTGAACAGCAACTTCTTCTTCGATTTATAATCGCCAGCCGACCCGAGTCTCATATTCGTGAGATCTTCACGGGCGCGTTAACCAAGGTCCATTGTCCATTGAACGTCGAACAGTCATTTGACGACGTCCAGAAATATCTGCTCGATGAATTTGCACGGATTCATCGAGACCACCGAGCAACCATGGCCAGGGTTCCGTACCCATGGCCGACTCCCAAAATTATCGACAATCTCGTCCGCAAATCGTCCGGATACTTCATCTACGCATCCACAATCATCAAATTCGTGGACGATAAAAAATTTCGTCCCACAGAACGTCTCGCGATCATTAACGGAATGACAGAACCTCTTTCTGCATCACCGTTTGCTTCACTCGATCAGCTCTATACTGAAATACTTTCTCAAGTTGATGCTCAGCCCCAAGTTCTCAAAATTTTAACAGTTATTGCAGCCGGAATTATTTTGTCAATAGGCTATGTTGAGCAACTCCTCGAGTTGGAAGAGGGTGATGTGCGATTAGCGCTGTGTGGCCTACATTCTGTAATCTCTGGCTTGGAGAGGGATGACTGGTCCAACTCTGGGATAAACTTCCATCATGCATCCTTCCGCGATTTCCTCCAAGATCCAGGACGGGCAGGAATCTTCTGTGTTGGCGGTTCTTCGCATCGGACGGATTTGTCACATCAAATTCTCAAGGTGTTTTCATACAGGTATCAAGATCCAGTCCAGAACCGACGCGGTCATGTCTCAGGGTAAATCTTATTCAATTGAAAGATACTGGATTTTTAACTAGACTTTGGATCTCAGGCAACTTGACTCTTATGCATTCAGACATATTGTTTCCTCTGAGCCATCTTCGAGGCTTGTGTCCCTGCTTCACTCCTTCAACCCAAACTTTTTGTTTTCTTTATATGTTGTGGGGCGTGTGAATGCTCGGGCTGCAGCTGACATGGTCTTGGAATGGCTGAAAGTACGTCTTACAAGTCGATTCGTAAAGATTAACATTGTTGAAATTCTTCTCTAGAGAAGTCGGCCACTGCCCACAGATTTAATTCGGCTCTGGGAAGACTACCGTTTCATGGCTTATTGCGATGAAATATGGTCTCGAGACATTAGAGGAGGAACCCAAGTTACAGAGGAGGATCGGGACCACTGCCACCAGATTTTGTTGCAGGTCTCGCCATCACTCACCCGAATTCTTCAGGCAATCAAATTCATCACGCATTTCCCGCCCCAGCTCATCCTTAAATCACACATTCTGTTGGATTTCTCGTGGGATGAACTGAGAATGTCATTCTGCTCTCTGCGCTCACTCGTAGGCCACGAAGGGGAACCCATCAGGAACATGCCAATTGTTGCATTGGACATAGCACTCTCTCCGGCGCACTTTTTGTGTGACTTGACTCACGACTGCCTGCGTGTTATGCGGAGGATCCTCAGCGGCGAAGTGGACAAGCATTTTGAGTGAGTATCTAAATGGAATTAGTCCCCTACGGTCCTAAACTTACTGATTTAGGTGGTACCTTTTGGGATGGGGTTGTTATCTGAGATTGTGTCCGCCCTCAACCCAGCTCTTACATGCTCTATGCGATGTAGAACCTATCTTGGCTGGTCCCAATGACATTCTGGAGTTCGAACACTACAATGTCCTGAAATGGCTCAAGGTCAATTCATGATTATTTTTGTGAAATGAAGCAGGTACTCATGCATGCAAATTCCCAGACATTTTCCCCACCTCCACACGAATTAATCGGTCGAGTAGAACATTATCTGGAGGAGAAGATGCAGGGCTCTGATGACCGTATGGCTGAGACTATTTCTCTTGAGGAGGAGGGATTTAATGAGTACTGTAGCCTTGTGTTTCATTTCAAGTTCCATTAAAGTGCGCGCGGGCCCCTTGGGGCCCATGTGGCACTATACATATAACAGGGATTGGTACCAGCGGTGCACGGATGGTAGACTAGGAGGTACGGGTGTATTAGCGGGCTGTTCTGGGGAGGTATGCTGTAGCCTTGTGTATGGGTGAAACGTAACACATAACGGAGGGACTGTTTCGTTTCAACTGTAACACATAACCCCAGGGTTGTTTCACCAGATTTTTCTGTCACAGCGCCAAAAGATGTTGCCAAAACCACTCTGGGTCCAAAAATTGAGGTTAGAAAATTGGATCGTTTCTTGTGTAACACATAACGCAGCCCCTCTTTCTCGTTTCAACCTCAGTGTTTCAGTCACACCTCAAATTTGGTTTCACCCATACACAAGGCTACAGTATAAGAGAGACCTGGGGCTGTAATTCTAGGATTTCTGCCTCTGTATTTTTGAGATAGAAGTTGTTACTAGATCGACTTTTAACATCCGTGATTCGAGCAAGATTCCATTTAAGGATGTAGTACCGCAAATTCATTAGTCAATTTATGGCTCTTCTGCGGAGATATCTATCGCGAATATCGTCAGGTCTCGCGAGACTGTTCAATTGCGTGATTCGTCACGTGACCGCGACCTTCTACATAATCTTTCCCGAAAATATGATATTGCCTTTTACGGTTACTGATCCAGCCTGAAACGACCTTTCTGGATCCAACCTGTCTTTTTGGCTACGGATCTTCCTTCACTTTTGGCCACTGCCATATAAACTGGGTAGCCCGCAGACGCCCGCTATGTGAGTTCCGCGGTACGATAAGACAGCGTATCAACGGGACGCGATTAGTCAACCTATGATTTGAACACATGAATGCATTTATTTCTTCGGTGACATTCGTTTGCGACAAATACCACCGAGTCCGGCCAGGTCCATTAAACATATTGAACATTATGATTTATAGTAAAACATGACATTTAACGGTGGCCTAACAAAGAAAACATTCTTATTTTGTGGAAAGTTGAACGTCACGTCGCAGCTATCTCAATCTGCAGCATTTCGTGCTTCCAGCGGGAGTCTTTTGGATTCGGGTCAACCACAAGACGAGACAAACTATAACGCAATAAAATACGCACATCAATCATTACACATGCCTGCTCACCACCTTCGGCTTCAAACGGAGGTCCGATTCATGTGAACAGAAGCCCCAGCAGTGTTCCATCGAACGAGTCGCCATCATTGCTATTACTTAAAGTGGAGAAACGTAGTCCCCGAGGCGCGGAAGTATTAGCTCGTAGGCGCGCGGAGAAACGTAGTGAATACAAGGCGGAGGTTTCGTAAGAATATAGACCATTGATGTACGGATAGCGTGGATTAAGTAGCTATTAGAGTTTTTCAACCTCGGGTGTTTCCGTGATTCAACTGATCCGATCATTCCCGAAAGTTCAACCTCAGTTACGAGCCAGCAAGGTACAGTGACCCGGTATACCAGGAAATTAATTAAATCTTGATAATTGCCTGATATCGAAATCTCTGGTGAGTGTAAAGGACAAAGGTGTACAGGCCGATTTAGTTGTCAGGCGAAGTCACGCCTGTGATGCGATATCAGCGATACAATTTTCCGGCTCAACTCGCTAAGAAACCGGAACCGCCCGAAGTGTTCGAACTCGACGACAAGAATTCTAGTCTGGGGTGACAAAATCGAGCCCAGAGTTGAATCCGATATTGGGTGACATTTTTTTTCTGCGTAAAAAAATTCGACTCAAAGTTCAACGGGCTCTGTACTATTGCCGACCTCCGATTTTTCACCGCAAGTCCTTCAAAAATCGCACTTTCTCCAGGTTCCAGTACTCCCTGTATTTGATCGACTTACAGTCCACCTTAATTCACCACTACAAGCGTAACATTGCGACTTTCCAGCAACGGCCATGGGCCGGCCTAGACGTGATTCAGCTGAATTCCCTGGCACCAACAAGACATATAACCAACCCCGACCAAAGTGAAGTGGATCACGCTCAGTTCCGCCTTTCCAGGCAAGGTGGCCTTTGGAATTGTCACCGTGAAGTTCTGGTGGGGCGGCTTGAAAGGGATGTTGTGCCATTCAGGGCGGTAGCCGCCATTATACAGAATCGTGCCGATTCGGTCCAAAGGTGACGGGCATGGGTAAGCGCCGCAGCTCAGGAATCCAATAACGATGGCGATTTCAATTGAAGGAGTGAGGGTGTCCTGGAGCAGATACAGTCAGATAATACCCTGGCACGCGAGCTGGAACAACAGACGGGCCGGTCGACTTCGATAATAATCTTGGACCCAGCTCTGACGGTTGTCCCATTAGCAGGGGCACCTATCCTGATGCCTTGTGCAAATGCATAGACGACGAGGAATCCACCAAGGATGAGATAGTTAATGAGTTTCATTCTTTTAAGAGGAGTGGGCACTGGGGATAAGGGAACCTGGGGAAACGCACGATACAGTCTTTTTAAGTGTACGAGCCTTGGATATTACATCATGCACTTCTCGGTGGAAGGAGGTTAGGTATCCATTGCGTAGTGGGAAACCCATTGAAACGCTAATATTAACCTCAGATCTCGGATTTGAAAAGGACTGTGTGTAATCAGTAGGGCTAACCTCCGCGATAACGCTTCCATTAAATGCACGAACGGATAAAGTAGTCAACGGACCGCAACTGACGGAGGAATCTGCTTCTTCCCACGGTTGACGAATTGAATTTCCGATCGGCGCTTGCCGTTGGTGAACATCTCTTTGTTCTCCTTCAACGTCTACCTGCCCTTAAAGGAAGCTTGGCAGAGCCGCATGGCCGACGTGTAGAAATTTAACCATACGCGCTGGTTTCGGTTTTAACGCGGTGTTATTTCTATTTTTGCTTTCATCACTGTTTGTCCACTAAATACGCGCCCACGGCACTTGTGAATAAGATTCCTACCTTCGACGCTCACCTGTGCGAGCCAGTGCAGGCTATTACCCAATCCCAGTGTCCTCTACGTGTCCATCACTAAGCTACGACAGTCCGCACGTCGGCGTACTACTCCCTCGGCATTGTTTATTCACGCTTACTCCGACTCACGACCATCTGCACGACCTAACGCTACCTCTCCATCCGCTTCTCAACCATTCCACCAATAGCCTCATTTCCCTTTTCCATCTCTTCGATTCTACTAGTAAAATCGACCGGCCACCGACCCTCAAGAACCCGCCTCGCAGGCGTCCAGCTCAGGCTCTTCCACGACAAGTAAGCCTTGTAATCCACTTTAAACCGGATACCGAAATACGGGTCGTTGGAACTTGGTCGATTTCACCGCGACATTTACCAGCCTTTTACGTGCAAGCTTTACCTCAGCTTTACCTTTTTGACGTGTCTCCTCCATCAACGGACAACAACACCCTCGCCGGCCCTTCTCTCGTTCATGGCCGCCGCTTCACCCAGTGTTGGCTTTCCGCCTCACCCTTACCTCCAATCCTCAACTCTCTTTATATGCCCTTCAAGTTTGCCGAGTCACGTTCTCGAAGAGCACGTTGAAGCTATCTTCAAAGACTCTTATTCAAACGCAAGCGTAAGCTTCACCCGCGTCAAGAAAGGCCGCAACCGCGGTTCCCTGCGTGCTCGTGTGGATTTTCCGGACCTCAACTCGGGTACAGGCTTCATCCATTGTAAAATCTACTGCTAATGAAGTTTGGTAGCCGAAAAGGGGCTAGCGATACACCATTTACGACCAATATCTTCCCTAGAACCGCCTGTCGTTCTGACATTTTCTACCAACTCCCGCTTCAAGCCTTTGGGCGTGCCAGACGCCTCGATATCGCCGAGGCTAATCAAGACATTATCATCCGAATGGACCAGGGGAAAGCTATACGACCTCCTCCGTCCTTACGGACCAATTTGTTCCATTCGCATCCACCCCGTTGCCGGTGGACTCGTTCAGTTTTGGGATGAAGCCCACGCAAAAGAGGCTGAGACCCGCCTGGCAGCTGCGCAACCAAAGATGATTCTTAACTCCTACGACCCGTGTTCGTTGTTGTGTACTGTGAGCATTTTACAGTAAATCCAGTGAGAAGCCAGATATTGAAATTAGCTCAGAACATTAGTTTCGCTCTCGATGCACGCGCCCTTCGAACCCATTTTGCCGAGGTGAGTGATGCATTCTCCGATTGCATCCTGACCCTTAAGTTTGGCCAGTATGGGAACATCATCAAGTAAGTCAGTCTGATAAATTATCCTCCCTTGCGCGGCCGTCCCGTATTGAAGTACTCCAGTGCCGAGATTTTCACCGATGCCCGCACTGGAAAGAGTCGAGGCCGCGGGATTATCACTTTCTCGCTTGCCTCTGAAGGTAATTCGATGTCTATGAAGATAAGGACCCGGACTGAAGCATACTCCATCCTAGCATCCAGAGCTCTGCAGGCGATGCATGGTGCCGAAATTCAGTGGAAGGTCCTGTCGGTGACATACTGGGTGGTCAAGACTGGAGAGAATAGGCGGACTGCGCAGCCAACAAAGGCGTTCAAAGAGGCTGATTCACGCACCCAGAAAGACGATGTATCGCCTGTGGAGATGGAGACACCCTCCGAGGAGCCTCTTGGGACGACAGCGGCCACCCCTGAGGAGCTTCATGAGACAACAGCGCCGTCGGAGCCCCCACCAGCAGAAGCTGCGGCCGAAACGAACGCCGGGATCCCCGACCTCTCCCCGCGTAACAGCGAGCTCGAAGCCCTGCAGACATTATACGACACTGAAATGAAACACCGGATAGCACTCCAGGCCGAGAACGAACTTTTGCGGGAAGAACTGGAGACTATGAAACGCACGCTGGAGATGGCCGAATCCAGGCTGAAGATTCTGCAGCTCGAATCGGATCGTCCACTTTGGGAAGCGGCGAAGAAGAAGCGAGAGGAGAACGAGAGAGCGGAGCGCGCGAAGGAGGAGGAGCGTCGCCGCGCCGCGGAGCTGGAGGAGTCGCGGCGGAAGATGCGGGAGTTCCAAGAGCAGGAGAAAGAGCGCAAACGCGCGGCGGAAGTGGCTAAGGAGAAGGAGCGCCTGCGACGGGAAGCGCAAGAAAAGGCACGACGCGAGAAAGAGGAGCGCGAGCGCAAGCAGCGGGAGAAGGAGGAGAGTGAACGAAAGGCGAGGGAACTGCGCGAAAAGCTGGAGCGGGAGAAACGATGGAGGGCCGCGACGCAGGCGGAGGAAGCACGCTGCCAGAAACGAGACGCGGAACTGTGGGGCGCTGGTGCATGGACTCCTCTCCGCGCGCTGGAGCGTTTCAAGCTTCAGATAGAGGAATTCGACAAGATCAAGTTCTCCGAGACGCAGCCGCTGACGTTTCACGCTGTCCCATGGCCTGTTCTCATTGACCCGCTGGACTTGGACATCGAGGAGATTGATTGGAAAGCAGTGGAGGCCTTCTTTGCACGCGTCAAGGTGCAGCTGGCGGCGAACGTCGCGGAGTACAAGAGCCTTGTCGAGAAGGTGCATCGAATGTTCCACCCTGACAAGTGGAGGTCGCGGGGCCTACTTGCCACGGTCATGGACGGTGATTTGAAGACGTCTTTGGAGACAGCAGGGAATGTCGTCGCGCAAGCTATGACACCGCTGTGGAGAAAGTCGAAGGGGTATACCGATACTTGATTTATGTAAAGCAGTCTCACCGACGCCAGAGTTACTGTTCGACGAGACATTTTGACATGGTGCCAGCCACATTAATTTTGTTCAGGACTCCTCGGACCCAGCAGGTAAATGAATTGACTCTGTACGACAAGTGTACGACGGTAATGAGCTTGAGAATAAGATTAATATACAGGCTGGTCAAGGGCGACAGCACACATTGCTCACCTGTACAGCAAAGGCGGGATCTCTTCGCTTGCCCGCCCTACAGGTCAATAATGATCCATACAGTTCGCTAATAAGACAGGCACCCGATACTGATACTCTAATAACTGTAATACATAAAACACTGCACAGTGGACGAGCAAACGAGAGACCATGGTAGGTAATGTAACGTATTTAGCACAAGAAAGCGAGAATATGCATACCCAGAAAACCAGAAAAAAGAGAGAATAAGCGTTCTAAGGGTCCGGTGACGGCGAGCGCGGGATCCCGCGCTCAATCCGTGCCGCCGCCGCGAGCACTGACCGCGCAGGCAACAGCACCGGCGACGCGCTCCCCGACTGTAACATGAGCTCATCATCCACATCCGGCCCCTCGCTGTCTCCATCCGCGTCGTCCCTCCGACGCCCACGCCCAAAGTCCAGCGCACCCCCGCTCGCGCGTCCGTGCAGCAGCAGACTCCCCATCCCGTGCGCATACGTGTTCCCGACCCCGCTCCCCGCGGTGCGCACCATCGCGGGGTGGATGATGCTCCCCGAGCGCTTGCGCAGCTCCGTCTGCGGAAGCTGCAGCTGGGCGTGCGACGCACGGCGCGTCAACGCGGGAATACGCGTGGGCCCAGGCGAGGGCGGGCTCGGTTGCGGGTGGTGCTGGTGGTAATGATTCTGCTTCAGAACGGGCGAGGACGGGACGTGGCGCAGCGGTGGGCTCGGCTGCGAGTGCTGCTGCTGATTCTGCTTTAGGACGGGCGACGACGGGACGTGGCGCAGCGTGTTGGTCGGGAGGGGCGGCGTCGGCGTCGGCGGCTGACTATGCAATTGCACAGTCAAGTGCGCGTATGACGAGCGGCGACTGAGCGGGAGGCGGGGCGACATCGGCGAGGGCGGAGGTGCTTGCCGAGGAAGAGGAGACGGCGCAAGAGGCTGTTGGGTCTGAGGCCGAAGGAGCGGTGGCATGCGGCGCGCGATGGGCGATGACTGCGGTTGCGGGGCCTGCGGGCGCGGAGACGTAACTGGGCGATACAGCGACGGCGAAGGCGACGACGGTGGAGGTACAACAGACAGCGGCGATGGCTTCTTCTTCCTTACTGGCGGCGCCGTCAGCACCGCAGCCTGCTTCAACGGCGGCGGCGGCCCGCGTAATCCCGACCCCGACCCCGACGCACCACCAAATCCAAACGGCCGCCGCCCGACACCGACACTGGGGCCGAACCGCGCACGCGCCTCCGCGACGGACGGCAGGTCGACGCGCGAGCCGAATGTCGGCGTCCCGCAGCGGCTGCTCGCGCGCTCGACCATTTCCATCTCCCCGGCCTCCGCGTGCGCCCTCTGCGCGCCTCCACCAGGGCCGATATCGAAGAATGCGGAGCCACTGCCCGCGCGCGCGCGGCGCTGCGGCGGGACAGGCACTGCGACGGGCACGGCGACGATATGCCCGAAGAGTGAGCCAGGCGCCTTGGTGACGCGCACAACCTTCCAGCCCGCTGACAGCGCGAGCGCGACGGTCTCGCGCAGTGTGCGCTCCTGTCCGTTGAACGTCACTTGCATCTGAAGACACGCATTAGCACAGGCTTCGTGGGAGGGAAAAATGAGAACAGGGTCCTACCGTAAGATCCATCCAATACGCATTCGCGCTAGCTTTGCCCAAGTTCGCGAGCAGCGGCGCAGGCGCGAGCATCTTCTCCGCGCCCTCCACCTGCGGCTCCTTCTCCTTCAGGTTGTCCGTCTCCGTGCTCGAGCCGGCGCCACCCTCCCCCACCCCAAAATCATCCACACACGCAAGCGGCAGAACAAAGTCCGCAAGGACAAGCCTCGTGTGTGGCGCGGCAGCCTCACGCAGACGGAGCAAGATGCGCTGCGCGAACGCGTCGGGCCAGTCGTGCAGCACCACGCGGAGGAGAAAGACCGACGCGTCTGTGACGGGCTGTGGGGTGAAGAAGTCGTGCACTGGGGTCGTGATATCAGCATTTGTCCTATGAGCGGGGAGAAGTGGGATGGCAAAGCTCTACGCACCCTGAAACCTCACTGCGCCCGAGTCGAGCAGTTCCGGGCACTTCGCGCGCCATGCCTGCAAAATTTGTACATCAGCCCACCATCCTTCAAAGACGGCTGAGGAACGCAGGTACGCACCTTCTCCCCCATCTCGACCACCACCGGCCGGTCCTGGATCACGAAGCGCAGACCGCCGCTGCCTGTAGAGTCCGTTACCGTGCGCACTTGAGAAAGGAAACGTGGAAGTGGACAAGTGAGAGATAAATAGAGGGGCAGAAGCGGGGAAGAGGGTAAGATAGAGATGGCAAGGAAAAGAAGGACAGGAAGGAAAAACGCAAAGGAAGAAGGAAGAACCACGCACCATCCGCATCCACCTCCGCATACGCGCTCGCCAGCAGCATGCTCGTCGAGCCGATCCCGCCACCCACGTCCACGACCACGCTGTCGCGCGGGAGCGCCGCCCAGTCAAAGCCTGCGTAGAACAAAAACCGTCAGCACTCAGTACGCAGTACGCAACGAGATTAAAAGTAGGAAGAAAGGCAGTTAGAGTACACACCATGCAACACCGCCCCCGGCGCCTCCCAGCTCCCCGTCCCCGCCATCGCCTTCCCGAAACGCTCCAGCCGGAAGCGGTTCGGGTTCGGGTTCGGGTTCGGGTTCTTGTCGCCGCGGTTTGGGTTCGTGTCGCCACGGTTTGAGTTCGTGTCGCCACGGTTCGTCGCGACAGGCTTCGTGTCGCCGCCCCGCCCGCCCCACCCCTCCCCCTCCAACCACGCGAAATACCCAACGCCGCCACACCCGAACGCGTAGTTGAACGGCGCGCGCGTGGGGTCGGCGCCGCTCGTGTTCGTGCTTGTGCTCGTGGTGCTGCTTGTGCTGGCGTTGAGGCTGTTTGTGCTCGCACTCAGACTGCCGCTGCTACCCGTACTCGCGCTGAGAGGAGACGGGAGCGAGGCTGCGCGCGAGCCCGATCCTGAACCCGAACCTGAACCCGAACCCGTGGGGTAGAGCCGCGCGGCGCCGGGGAAGACGGCCTCGGTGAGGTAGGCGCTGGATTTGAAGAGCTCGTCGGTGCTGTAAAAAAAAAAGTCAGTATTTTTATAAAGAGAAGAGGAAGAGAAGAGGTGAGTAGGTGGATAAGGAGAGGGTAGGGATGACGGGTTGGCCGAAGGGTCAAAACAACTGGTGGGTAAGAAAGAAAGAAAGAAGGAAAGAAAACATGGATATATGCGCGTCATTTGGTCCCTGAAAATAAAGTCGGGCACGAAATGTGGATATATGCGCGGAATATCGATGTCGACGTCGAACTCGATGTCCCGAGAGTATACAGAAAAAGAAACAAATGATCTGGTAGGGGTAAATGAAGACACGAGTGCGCATAATCCGGGGGAAAAAGAATTATAGGTGCCCGCGACGAGGAGATGAAAGAAAAGCATCGAGCCCGCCAGCACGGACGCGCACGAGGAAAGTAATGTAGAGAGAGCGATTCTGACGCGAATGACGCGCGTGTACCCAAGGTGGGTATATGCGCGAATAAAAATAAGCAGGGCATAAGCAAACCAAGCAAAGAAAAAGAATGGGACGCGCATATACCTCCCAAGCAAGGCACACGTCGAAAAAAAAAAAAAGAAAGAAAAAAAAGAGCGCGAAAGCGAAGGTAATGCCAACGGTTAGGAAATGAGGGACCACGTCGAAAGAAATCCAGCGAATCAAAAGGCCGCAAAAATCCAGCGAAAGCCAAATCAAAGAGAAGCAAGACAAAAGAAAGGCCGGGGAAAAAAAAACAGAGAGAAAAGAAAGACACCCACCACAACCCAACAAACGCAGCCACCGCACTCGCGTCGCCGTCGTACTTGCGCTCTGGGCTGTTTTAAAAAAGAGGTTAGCGGTGCGTTTTGTAGAATAAAGCGGGAAAAGGAGAAAAAAAATTCCCAAAGAAAAAAAAAGAGAGAAGAAGGAAATGAAAACAAATCTCGGAACACGGTACTTAGGATGGGCGCGACGCGCGCGGAGCCGGCCCCCAGAACCGCAGGGGGGCACCCGATAAGCCCGGCTCGAAAAATAGTCAAGTCCGAAAAGCGTCACGAAGTTTACACAAACGCGTCAAGAAGTTGCCAAAAAGCGTAAACGCGTCACCCAAGGAAGGAGGGGGAAGAAGGGCGAGAAGGTTCCGAGAAAGGATCAAGGAAGGCGAAGGCGAAGGGGAAGGCAGAGCGTAAAGGAAGCCTGTCAAGTGCGAGATAACGCGTGCGTGCCACATTGGGGACAGGACGGGACAGAGCGGGGCAGGGCAGGAAGAGCAGACACGGGGTGGGTTGGGTTGGACCACGGGCGAGTTCGGGAAGGAGAGGATGGAGGACGGAGGATGGGATGGAAAAAAAATATATACACGCGAAAAAATAGACCAAGAAAATAGAGCGACTGAGGAAGGAAGAGATGGACGCACTTTGCGACGAGCGCGTGCAGGGGCTTGCCCGAGTCGATGAGGGAGCTGATACGGTTGGCGGCAAAGACGTCCGGCGCGGCCTCGCGCAGGATATGGTGCGTCGCGAGCAGGCGGAGGATATGTGCTGCGCGTCGTAGCCATCTCATTAGCACAAAGAAACGCGAAGAAAAAAGAGGAGTGGACCCACCAAGCTTCGCCTGCTCCACGCCCGTGCGCTTCGCGATCTCGCGGACATGCACGGGCCCGTCGCGCAGCACCTCGACGACGTGCGCGGCCTCGAGGAGCCGCAGACAGCTCGGGAGGTGGTACCCCATGCCCGCGTCGCACAGCGTGAGGAACGGCACCTGCACGGTCGCGGCCATCTGCCCCGCCGCCGCGACGATGCGGTTTATCGCGGCCACCACCGTCGGATGGGCTGTGAGCTGCTCTCCGGGCGAGGCGGGGTCGTACGGGGCGTCTAAGGAAGGAAAGTCGAGACCGGGGCCAGAGAAAAGACTGGTATTCGTCGAGGAGGAGGATGGGGACGGCGGTGGGCTAGCATACGCGCGAGAAAACGAGTTTGTCTTCTTGTGGGTCGGTGGAGGGTCCTCGGGCTGAGCATGGGCATAGACGGTCTCGATGTCGTGGATAGCGTCGCCGAGGATGGCATGCAGAGCGCGGAGGACGGCAAGGGTCATGGCGGCGCGCAGAGAACCAGTCTGCTTGACGAATTATTATATTATTTATTTGCACTGAGCACGCCTGTCAAACCTATCGATCGACCTGACGCGTCTTCTTGCTCCTTCTCGTGTCACCTTGGCTTGCTCTCTTTTCCGACTCTCCCCGCGGCCGCGAATAACGAGTACACCAAGAAGCTGAACACATTCATGAGAGGAGCGCGAGGAACGTATTTGGACCTGTTGTACAAAACCTTCCCTGACACCGCCGCCGCCGCCGACTCTCACTTTGCCTCACAAAATTCGGGGTGCCATCTGGACCGATTCCGACGTCGGCAGGGTCATTTGGGCATTTTATTTGACATTGTCTGCTGCCAAAATCCGAGTTCATGGCGTCTTCTAAGCTATCTAGATTCTGGCTGTCTGGACAGTCTGAGGCTATCTTAGAGTCAAAAGAAGTAGGTAAGACTCCTGTTCAAAATTTTATGAGAAAAAAAAGTAAGAAAAAGTAAGTCGAAAAATCAAGTATCACAAAATACGGCTCGGGCGTGATTCGAACACGCTCCTCCTGCTAAATCAACCTTATTCGGTCTGTCTCAATTCTTGCAGGTGTAGACCATCAACCACCGAGCCTTGCTGTTCTTGATTTCGAGCTCGATATACCAAGCAATTTTGCAGTTCCGCAGTCAGTTCAAAAAAAAAAATCAATACCGTCTGCGATCTCATGACCCGGGCGTGATTCGAACACACTCCTCCTGCTAAATCAATTATTTCCATCTGCCCGAATTTTTGCAGGTGTAGACCATCCACCACCAAGCCTTGCTGTCCTTCATTTCGAGCTCGATATCCCAAGCAGTTTTGCAGTTCCGCAGCCAGTTCAATAAAAAAATTAGTACCATCTGCGATCTCATGACCCGGGCGTGATTCGAACACGCTTCTCCTGCTAAATCAATTATTTCCTTCTGCCTGAATTTTTGCAGGTGTAGACCATCCACCACCGAGCCTTGCTGACCTCTATTTCGAGCTCGATATCCCAAGCAATTTTGCAGTTCCGCAGTCAGTTCAGACTGAAAAAAAAATATCATCTGCGATTTCATGGCCCGGGCGTGATTTGAACACGCTCCTCCTGCGAAAGCATTATTGATCTAGCGTCATTTTTTGCAGGCGTAGACCATCCACCACCGAGCCTTGCTATCCTCTATTTCGATCTAGATATCTCAAGCAGTTTTGCAGTTCCGCAGTCAGTTCCGCAGTCAGTTCAAAAAAAAAATCAATACCGTCTGCGATCTCATGACCCGGGCGTGATTCGAACACGCTCCTCAGGCTGCTAAACCTTGAATAAATTGGCAAATTTTTTGCAGGTGTGACCATCCACCACCAAGCCTTGCTGGCCTCTATTTCGAGCTCGATATACCAAGCAGTTTTGCAATCCCGCAGTCAGTTCAAAAAGATACTGGTGTGCAATACTATGGCCCGGGCCTGATTCGAACAGGCTGCTCCTGCTTACGACAACTATAATGAGAGATAATGAGAAGCAGATGCGGACTATCCACCACCGAGCCTTCCTTCCCCTCAATTGAGCCTCAATATACCACACAATCTTTTGGTGGAAAGAAAAAAGAGTTGTTTAATCAACTATATCATGGCTCGGGCCTGAATCGAACAGGCAACTCCTGCACAGTACGTAAGCAACATGCAAACTTCCTGCAGGTATGGACCATCCACCTCCACGCCTTTCTTACCTTCAGCTCAACCTCAATGTACCCGACACTTTTTTTGTTGAAAAATGGCAAAAAGAATTGCACTGTCAACGGTCCATGACTTGAGCCTGATTTGAACAGGCTGTAGTCTCTTATAAACAGACGCTAAAACAATATGGTGCTCGTACCTCGCATGTTGTATATAAACAGACACTAAAACAATATGGTGCTCGTACCTCGCATGTTGTAGTCTGTCGAAAAGGCTGATGCGTTGATCGCTGCCAGTGGCCGCGTTATTACAAATCACAAAAACAATTCGGATGCTGGTATGCATTCCAGAACAAGTTTTTCACAAATATGAAGCCAAATTAGTATTTATTAGCATAAATTGAGCAACTTTCTCACCCAACTCGTGGCGGCAGAGTCGAAGAACCAGGAGTTTGAACTTTGATGGCTCAACAGATGACAAATCCTGACATAATCTGCTCTTTCTATTCCACGAGAATGGAAGTTGAAAAATAAAATTTTGAAGACACATTTGGGGTCAGACATGGATTTAAATATCCTTTCTCTCTCAAAGTTTGAGGATGGGGGTCCTGGAGGTGCTAAATAGGCATGGCAAAATTTCAAACTCCGACGATTATATAATAACGCGGCCACCAAACACGGTGGCGCGGTTAACAACAGACTAAACAGGCTGTGTCTGCTTACATTCCAAGACATACAATGAGGAGCAGATGTGAACCATCCACCACCCAGCCTTTCTTCCCTCTATTTCGAGCTCGATATACCAAGCAGTTTTGCAATTTTGCAAAAAAAAAAAAGCTAACTCTGGCTATTATATGGCTCGGGCCTGATTCGAACAGGCTGCTTCTGCTTACATTGGAAAGATATATCGGCATGAGAAACAGATGTGGACCATCCACCACCAAGCCTTTCCTATCTGCAACTCAAGCTAAATATACCAAACAATTTCTTGGTTTAAAGTACAAAAACAAGAGTCAATGATCACTTATGGGCTCGGGCCTGATTCGAACAGGCTCTTCCTGCTCCGCAAGGTTTCACAACCAGAATGTGAACTTTCTGCAGGTGTTGACCATCCACCACCGAGCCTTTCTTACCTACAACTCAACCTTGATATACCTAACAGTTTCTTTGTTGAAAGTAAAAAATAGACCGTTGACCACGATACATGGCTCGGGCCTGATTTAAACAGGCTGTGTCTGCTTACATTTCAAGACACACAATGAGGAGCAGACGTGGACCACATCGGCAAACCCTGAGGCTCTTGTAGTGCAGGTCCATATCTCTGTAGCACTACATAGCACTACATAGTGTATACTCAACTATGGAGGGCTACAGAGTACTACATAGCACTACAGGAAAAATCAGGTTTTGCTGATGCATCCGCCACCGAGCCTTTCTTACCTATAACTCAACCTCAACATATAATACCGACAGTTTCTGGGGTGAAGGTAAAAAATAGACCGTTGACCACAATACATGGCTCGGGCCTGATTTGAACAGGCACCTCCTGCGCAGTACGTAAACATTTTGCAAACTTCCTGCAAGCGTGGACCATCCACCACCAAGCCTTTCTTATCTTCAGCTCAACCTCAATGTACCCGACACTTTTTTGGTTGAAAAATGACAAAAACAATTGCACAGTCGACCGTCCATGACTTGAGCCTGATTCGAACAGACTGCTCCAGTTTGACTTTCCGAAAGGGAAAAACATCTGAACCAGGTGGGGACCATCCACTGGCACCGACCAAGTGTTTCTTGGCTTGAATCAACCTCATCAGCAAAAGCACATTTCACGTGCCATCTTTTAATCTTGTGATGTCGCGTAGCTCTTGTGGACGTGACTACGCGAGCCATGAGACCGCGAGATGTGAATAAATCAATAACTTTAAGAATGGAATACATTGTGAAGTACCTGCCCGTAATGTTACATGGTGAAGAAGCTATGTAGGAATTCATGGGCATGGTGATTTGCGTATTTATTAACAAAGAGGGCATGAAATACGTCGTGCCAATCAACTTTAGACAGCTCTCGTGAGATTTTGGACATAGCTCGTGATGCCCGTGTGCGCGATCTTTGATGTCTTGTATGCGCGCATACTAGACTCAAACCAGTCCAATCCTCAAGAGATCGAAGACAGTCGTTCGATCAGTGATGGATAGGGACTGGAAGATAATCACGCGTTTTAGTACAGTCGGAAGTTGCCAAGGCTCATTAAAAAACTTAGAGAAATTTCGACAAAAATCGACGACCGACTTCCTCCTTTCGAAAATTGTCAGAGACAGTTCTGTAGAGAATTTAATTCTAAGAACTCGTATGTTCTCAGAATTTTGAGATGTTGAGAACTGAAAGGGTACGGGGCCAATCTTTCTGATAGGGGTAAAAACATGCCCTTCACTCCCGTCGCGATACCAGACCCCGAGCGCCTCAAAATCGCAGTGCAAACCCTTTGCAATGTATTTGGCATTACCTCCCTCCATCCGCACCAGGAGGAGACCGGTCGAAATATTCTCAGAGAGATCAGTACTTTCCTGGATGTACCGACTGGAGGGGGCAAGACAATTGCCTTCTGGTATGCATTATTCTACCACTGGCAGCCTGGAAATACTATGGCAGACTACCAGAAGACCACTCTCCTTGTCGGACCTCTCGTGGGGCTGCTGGAAGCTCAAGCGAAGACTTTGAATGAAAAGGGCATACCAGCAGCTGCGATCATGTTGAAGAGCGAGGAGCTGCTTACGGTGCGCAACTAGACTGAATTCAAATATCATGCGACATCTTATGCTTCATATTACCCAGGACTTGGGTAATAACAAGTTTCGCGTCGGTCTTGTAGGGCCAGAAATGGCGCTTAGCACCCAGTTTCATGCGAAGGTCCTAAACAATATCTTACCCACTGACAACATTATCGCCTTGGTAATAGACGAGGCCCACTGTATCTGCGAATGGGGAGGAGATGATTTCAGACCTGAATACCGCAAAATTGTCCAGCTTGCAGCTCGCCTGCCGACCGGTACCCCAATCCTTACCGCAACGGCAACCGCTCCTCATGATGTTATAAAAGACATTATGAGGTGTCTTGCCCTGCAAGACGACACCGCACGGGTCCAAGTATTGAATGAGAAGCTGAATGTATGGCTCTCAGTCCGCATACTACAGCAGGAGCCCGAATCATTTGGCGACCTTATCACCCTTTTCCCAGAGGACTTTGAAAAGCCCGAAGACTTTGCACAGACCTTGTTCTATGTCAACAGGCGCCAGGACACAGAGAAGATTCAAGATTTTCTGCGAGATAACGTGCCTGAAGGAATAGATGTCAAGATTTTCGAGTTCTATCACAAGGATATCGAGGACACACGCAAAATAATCATTCAAAATGGGTTAAGCGATGGTACAATGCGAGGGGTGCCAGCGACTGATGGCTTGGGTCTTGTGAGTGCAGAAAATGTGCCCGCAATAAGAGGAAATAATTTACCTACCTGCAGGAGTGATCATGCAAGTCTTGCTGTGGATGCGGCCACGTACCTTTTTGTCGCTCGTACAAAAGATCGGACACTGTGTGCGCGACCATAGCAAGCGAGGCGAGGCTGTGCTTTACATTACCAAGGCCATGTACACGTGCTGCTGTATTGAGCTTGATAAAATGTGCCGCGAGGATGAAGAAAACTCTTCGGAATCCGAGCCGGAATCGGAGTCAGAAATCGAGGATGGGGCCCAGGCAGACCGCGATGCTGCAGCTGCAGCCCAGGACAACAAATCTGACAATGAGGATGTTGCACCCACTCACACCGTCAATAGTAAAATTTCAACCTACCTTAAAAGGTATACCGAAAGCGGCTAAATCAGGATTCAAATCAAAGTAGATGAAAAGTGATTGTATTAATCTACCCTAAAAGTGTGATGAAATTAGCTACAATCTGCCCTCCTTTCGATGCAGATTGAAATTCCCTAAATAAGAGTTGAATGAAAGGAGTGTGGACAAAGGCACTTTCAGGATCCCAATCTGGTTGCACAGAAAGAAGGTCTTTCGGAACAGTTACCGAAAGAGCTTCTTTCAGTGTACCTCCTCGAAAAACAACATTGATTAATCTGGAGCGGGTCCGCTATGCTATTGAAGACCACTCCAATTTCTCTCCCACGGAAGTTATGATCTGGAAATCTATCCGCTCAACCACCTTGCAACGATTGACTCGCGAATTTTTCTGGAAATGTTTACACAACATTTTCCGAGTTGGTGAATTTTGGGATCATATATGAAATCTTTGGACGGTGCAACATCTGTAAAGTGCCAGAGACCCTTGAACACATTGCGTTGGAATGTGATGCTCCTGAACAATGTCTAATTTGGGACCTGACTTGTAAACTTTGGTCTCAAAAATACCCCGATTGGCCAAAATTGAGTTGGGGCTTGATTTTGGGCTGCAATCGAAGCTCAATTTAAAACAGCCAAAGGAGTTATTATACCTGAGAAAGGCCGCTTATTTGCCATTTTAGTTTCGGTGGCCTGGCATGAAATCTGGCGGCTCCGAGTGGACCGAGTCTTATAGCTGTTTCCGAAAACCTTGAGACAGACTTTTTATTTTGCCAGCACCGAAAATTTTGATGGCTGCTAAGGATTACCAGATCTGGCGTTGGATCAGCTATATTTAGACATCTGCCAGCGGCCAAAAATTCTGCGGCGTCTACACAGAATGCAATCTCAATGTGCTCTGCCCGGAAAGTCCAGTTGCAAAAGAGCTGAGGGAAGGCGCATCGGCTGACGCGAAGGGCGGCTAGGCAAAACTGAGCGGAGTGATAAATTCTGGCGAACCGCTTCGGCTGTCCTCGGTTAGGCTCGGCAACACCCAAACGGGCAATCCTTAGCAGCCATCAAAATTTTCGGCACTGGCAAAATAAAAGTCTGTCTCAAGGTTTTCGGAAACAGCTATAAGACTCGGTCCACTCGGAGCCGCCAGATTTCATGCCAGGCCACCGAAACTAAAATGGCAAATAAGCGGCCTTTCTCAGGTATAATAACTCCTTTGGCTGTTTTAAATTGAGCTTCGATTGCAGCCCAAAATCAAGCCCCAACTCAATTTTGGCCAATCGGGGTATTTTTGAGACCAAAGTTTACAAGTCAGGTCCCAAATTAGACATTGTTCAGGAGCATCACATTCCAACGCAATGTGTTCAAGGGTCTCTGGCACTTTACAGATGTTGCACCGTCCAAAGATTTCATATATGATCCCAAAATTCACCAACTCGGAAAATGTTGTGTAAACATTTCCAGAAAAATTCGCGAGTCAATCGTTGCAAGGTGGTTGAGCGGATAGATTTCCAGATCATAACTTCCGTGGGAGAGAAATTGGAGTGGTCTTCAATAGCATAGCGGACCCGCTCCAGATTAATCAATGTTGTTTTTCGAGGAGGTACAGGAACGAGATTGTTGATGGTTTTCGTGAAAAGACGTTGTGAGCCGCCAGACAATAGAATTCCAGGACACGTGAACATCAAATCAATCTCGGTGTCAAGTTCAACTTCGTTCGGGGTTACTGAAGTCAGTATGAGTCTGGCAGGGTTTGAATCAACTTTCTTGAATTGAATTTTGGCAGAATGTTCCTTCAGCGCTGCAAACACAGCCTGAAATAATTCAAATGAGGAGTTCAAAATTTCCACCTTGAATCGAACCCGGTCTTTGACCAAAGTTCGTAATAGGAAATCAGACGATGCACAGATTAGAAGAGGCTGATTTTTGGGGCAATGTTGCAAGATATAAAGTGATCCACCCAGAAGAGCATTAGGGAAAGTAGGATGGATGTTAGGGTTATCGAAGTTCATTCGAAGTAGTTTTCGATCCTGATGATCATTTACTACTGATAAGATTGATAATCGTATCTCAGCGTTGTTTTGGCCGGCGCGCACAATATGAGGTTCTAAAAATACTGTCTGGAGTGATGGTTGCTGTCCAGCGTGAATAGATCTGCAGGCTGGGATCTCATTTAGAAACTCATCAAATGCAAAGATTCGGAATCCATCTTCCAATTTGTTCAAGGTAAGGTTTGGATTAAAAGATTTGCATTCACCAGTCCTAATAGGCTGCCTATTCTCTTCAAGTTCTTCATTTGTCAAGGACATGATATCATCAAGGCCATGGTTGTCCATGGTAGGATTCCATTTTCGATGGATGCTGTTAATCAGGATCTTGGCTGCCTCAATGCATTTTCCGGGATGTTTACATCCGAGTGCAACATGGTTGTATTGGCAAAGCGGACATCCACAATTTTGGCGACTAATTCCAGATGGATTGATTGTATGGGGCCTGCGTGGTATAATGGTTTTGCGTGTGGCAATGGTAAGAGTATCTTTGACCAATCTGACATTGTGGTTCAGTCGTAGGCATGCAGCTGCTTGGAGTCAGCAGGCATGATCATAGTCTGGCTTGGAAACTGCTGGATGCTTCCATATAGGCATTTGAAGTTTCACTTCTTGGCCAATACAAAAATTTGAATTTTGTAAAGTCCCAACTAGGTCTTGTAGCTACCTATATTTGAACGATTTTGGCCTCCAAGGTTTGACAGGCCGAAGCCAGTGCTGCCTTAAAAATGTCCTCGATGTCCGCCTCTGGCAGGGAGGCTTCATCAATAAATAAGTGCAAAAAGATCAGTGATCTGGAGGGCAGTGCCCCTCGCTTCGTCCACGTGGTCTCCACGAGGCACGCCCGTTCGTCACTCTTGTCTTTTACCTCCACTTCACTACAGTTTCGTCCTTTCTTAAGTCGGTCCTGTTTCCCGAGTTCACTTTGCGGGCGACTGATACACTGCCTCAAATTCACGCTTACGCTTCAGGATCGATCAAAATGGGCCAGCCATGGTCTCGCCATGCACGCAACTCCCACTCAGTTACTAACGTTATCTCTGGTACATAGCACATTCCGTCAGAACAACAGCTTCATTGTTGATCTTTCGCAGGGGGCACAGGAGGCCGTGGTGGAGAGGGCCGTAATCAAGGACAGGGTGGGAGTGGGGGCGCCGGGGAGGGTCCCACTCTGAATTATCACATCAACGCGAAACACTTTGCCATGAACAATCAGTACGTTGGCGGTGCTTTACTCTAGTTCTCCCTTCTCAGCAACAGTAGTGGTGTTAATATCCACAGCTCAGGGATGTATAATCTCCATAGTGCAGTCGCTTTGGAAGCACTGTACGACTCTGCGGAGAGTTTTCCGCAGCCCAAATGCCATCCCGAAACTCGCAAGGAACTATTGGACAAGCTTTATCGCTGGGCTACCAACTCAAACTCGACTGACTCTATCTATTGGTTGCACGGTCCTGCTGGGGCTGGTAAATCAGCCGTCATGCAGACACTATGCCGGAGATTGCAGGATGCTGGGCAACTCGGTGGAACCTTCTTCTTCAAGCGAGGCCACCCAACCCGCGGTAATGCAAAAGTGCTCTTTGCCACGCTTGCTTACCAGCTGGCACTCCATCAACCCGAACTCAAGGACCTGATATCACAGTGCATAGAAACAGATCCATCCATTGTTGCACGAAGTATGGATGTGCAACTGCGCAGCTTGATCCTTGAGCCTCGCAATGCACTCGAGGGTGCAAGACCTGCAATTCTTCTTATCGATGGTTTGGACGAGTGTGAACGGCACAATGTGCAGCAGGAAATATTGCGCTTGATAGGATCCATTTCTCAGGACCATGGCCTTCGGATCCTTGTTGCCAGCAGACCAGAACCACATATTAGAGACATTTGCAAGGACCGGGCCTTCCGCAGACTGTTTCGCTCCTTTAATATTGAACAGTCATTCAAAGACATCCGGACCTACCTCCGCAAGGAATTTTCACGCATTCATCGCAAACATCACTGCATGCAAAGCATTCCGACTCCATGGCCATCTCCCGAGACTCTGGAAGTGCTGGTTAAAAAATCATCCGGATATTTCATCTATGCATCCACCATTATCAAGTTCATTGATGACGAGTATTCCCGACCCTCTAAACAACTGGACATTATTCAAAATATTGTCCCCAATGATTCCGAATCACCGTTCAAAGCTCTTGACGAGCTGTACATTCAAATCCTATCCGGAGTTCCGGTCCGATACCATGCCCGTCTTTGCGCCATTTTGTCTGTTATAATCAACTTTCCACTAGACATCACTGTAGAGGAGGTTGATGACCTACTTGGCTTCCAATCCGGGGATGTTGCATTGATTCTGCGTCCCCTGCAATCTCTCCTCAAATTTCTTTCAAAGAACAATGGTATAGAGGTGCACCATGCCTCATTCCCTGATTTCCTGAGCAGTCAAGAACGGTCATCAATTTTTTATGTTGGTTCCCCCAAACACTGTGCACAGTTGGCACAGTCAATCCTCAAGGCACTTGCATACACCTATGATGATCGACAGAAAAATCAAGCCAATCTTGGGTTTCGCTGGTATTCAGATTGTTAAAAGTTAACCCCTGTGTTTTAATGTTGTGTCCTGCAGGAAGCTCACAGGCAACATCTGGATTGACTACGTCACATCTGTTCCACCGTCAGCGGAATTTGCACCCCTTGTCCAACATATCAATCCAGATTTTGTCTTTGTGAGGGGCATTGATAATCCCACACTACAAAAGCTTGCGGACTGGCTGAAAGTATGTCTTCAGATTGCCCTCCAGTGTATTAATCCAATTCTACAATGCAGCGGATGGTTCCTGTTCCTGAAAAGTTACTCCAGAAATGGGAAGATTACTGCTTTATGCACTTGTACGAAGGATTTCGACGCCTAATTGCACTGTCAGGCGGTGTTCAGAACCCGTCCCTCTGCGTGATACATACTTTGCAGTCCCGAATTACCAGTAACTCACATGCGACAATAGAGGCCTGTCGAAAGCTCTTGCGGCAGTCTCCTGACCTGGTTCACATTTTCCAAGCAGGAAGGCTGCTTCCTGCTTCCGGTCCATACTGGACAGGCCACTTCGAGGAATTGTTCACAATCCGCAATGTATTGGACCTATTGTGGGATGATATACAAAAGAGTATTTGTTCTCTGCGCCCTTTTGCCACCCAGGACCCGGACTTCTTTTACACTCTGTTTTTGTGTCTGCCATCACTTGTCTGGGAACTAGACAGTCTGTCTCCCCGGACCTTAGTTTCCAGAGACTTGGCTTATGGATTTCTCCGACTCATGCAGCGGATTGAAAATGGTGATCTACCCAAGTCTTTCTGGTACTTGTATTTTTAAGCATAGTTGAGATTGAAAAACACTAACTATCCATAGGTTCTGGTTGCCGGATTACAAAGAATGGGGACAACATGTTCGAACTTCTCCACCATCGGACCCTGAGTTGATACAGACCCTGTATAATTTTTTGCCTGCCTGGGAAATATTTTCATACCAAGATGGTGGGCTTGAACCTGTGGAGTTCTACGATGTTGTTCAATGGCTAAAGGTGATCTATCCTGTCTTATTGGTTGTATCTCATGGCCTTGCAGACATCTCCCAACCTGCAACCCAACTTGATTGAACGGTGGCAAGACTATCTAGTGAAGAGTCTGAAGCAAGCAGGACAAATTTACAGTGATGATCGACTGGAGAAAAGGTGGCAGGACTATTCGAAGAGGAAGGCAGACTTTCACGGACCGCCTCATGAATCTGACAAAGAAGTAATCCAATGCTGGGAGGGCTGCCTAAGCAAATTGAGAGGCACAAGTTCGTTGTGATTTGGCAAGTGGTACGAAGCCCGAACGGAGTCGGACGAGTACTGCATGGCAATGGAGCGGGAGCGGGAACAGAACCATGCGGACCCGAACGGAGTCGGATCAGTACCGCATGGTCACAGAGCGGGAGCGGGAACGCAACTAGGTGTACCCGAGCGGATGCTGTGCAGAGCGGATCCGAATATGGATAGGAGGTTGAGAGCGGAACCCGCTCAGACGAGCGAAAACCTTAGAATGGGAATGGGACTATGACGTTCAAAATGCACTTGTAATAAATCCCTATGTACTTACGCGTTTTTCGACTTCCCGCTACATATATCATGAAAATTGTGTATTCTCCCTACATTCAACGGTGCCATCTGGTCTGCGTGGGCCAGTTCTTCCATAAAGTTCTACTCGGAGCATCCTCCGAGTCTCTCGTGCTTGTTTGTGAAAATTGGACCTAAAACGGAGCGCAAAGATCGATGGAACGGCGGAACTCCACTGTTTGCTGTCTCTGTCGAAAAGACCTTGCCACCAAACCATTCCTCTGGGGCGGTCGAAACCAAGACGTTTGAAGCAGAGCCCGGAATGCTCATTCAAATATGGGACAACTTGAAGCCTATCAAAGAGTGCCTCGTCAAGATCACCCTAATTGACTGGGCATCCTGGAGATCGACGGTTTCGTGTCTGTCTCCAGTGTATCGCAAATTCCCCGCATCCCAGATGTCCTTACTAATTTCCGGCGATTTAGGCTCCTGGAGAAATTATACGCCCGGCGTCGGTGGCCCAAGACCAGATTTTGTTCATCGGTGATTCTCTATCGTGTGGACTGGCCTTGGAAAATTGTGATGGCGGACAACCCATCCCACGCATCAGTGATTGCACAATTTCCTTTTCCGGCTTTCACAGCTTTTTTGTCTTGTTTTGCTTGCACACAAGCTCGTCAGATAGACAAGCCTGACAAGTCCGACAAGCAGAATAATTTTAATACAATACTATTACTAGTCTAATGAGGAATACAAAAATTCGTGTGTGTGATGATCGGCATAACAGTTAATAAAGAAAGCGCGAAAGAGATCTAGGGAATAAGAAAAGTGGAAGTCCTCGGGTAGAAGAGCAGACCCGTACACTGGAAGTAAATGGGCGCCGCGAGCGATGGAATTCAGGTGCACGATAGCTAGACATTTCTGCCCATCACCGTACGCCTCGGGTGTAACCACCCACAGACCCGTGTCATCATCGGGTGTCGCTCCGTGCCGTGGAAACCATTGGACGAGGGCACATGGGTAATGGGTGTCGCGGTAGGTGAATGAGAAGAACAGGAATACACGGCCGATAATCATCCCGAGCATCCCAGGAAGATCGGAATCGACGTTGATGTAGACCGTGTCGCGCCGAGCATATGCGCCATGCCAATGCGGATTAGAGCGGATCCGCTCGCGGTGCATCCCACCAGAGCCACAGAGGTCGCTTGGGGCGTAAAAGCGGGCTGTAGCGGAGTGGTAAACACTTATACGACCGTCAAAGCGAGGGCAGTCGTCAACCGCAACATCGCAGGGCTCAATCTCCGAGTCAGGGTACAGCTGCTCATAGAGGAAGCGACGGAGCAGCGCTGGGAACTGGGGCTGCTGGAGGTGGATAGCGAGCTCTGGGAGGTGAGAAGGATATCCACGCTCTATAAGAGCTTTTAGTCTAAAGAAAAACCCAGAAAAGAAATCACGTACCTCGAGTGCGCGCGAGCTCAATAGATGACAGACTCTTGGGGCCCGGGGCGTCTGCATCGTCGTCATCTTCATCATCCTCGTGAGCACCAGGTGGTTGGGGAGCCTCCCCCCTGAGTACCATAGCCGTATATGAGGACGTCGATCCGGCCATCATTCCCTGAATAGCCAGTATACTGCGGAGCGCCGCCATCTTGTCGAGCCGGCAGATTATACGGAGCATTTGTATAAGAGCTTTGTATCTGCTGGAGCGGCGCCAGGGTTCCTTGACGGCCTTGATATGTTTTGACTCGGTGATCGAGGAACATAGGCCGTTGGGGGAACCGAAGAGCTGAATGGAAGGGAGGTAGTGGACGAGGGAGTGCTGACGGGGGAGGGATATGTCGACACGGACCCCAGTTTGAATGAAGATGTCGCGGTGGGTATGAAAGCGATCCAGGGCTGCTTTGATCTCGTCCAGCGTGTCTGAATTGATGGCATTGCGTCGTACAAGGTAGCAGAAGTCGAGAAACGCCGCGATGGTTTTGACCATTTCGGATGGGACATGCCCCGCGATTGCTGCAATATACACCTAAACCACGAAAGTCAGTCTTGGCCAAGGTACATAATAGTGATTTAAAAGCACCTTCATCAATGCCTTTGAGTCGTCGCCTGTCCATTGGGTAAAATCCCGGCCGTCAGGAAAGCGACGAAGGCCCGGAAAGGAAGGAACTGCTGATATTCTATGGTTTCATGTCATGATATTGAGTTCTTGGAAAGGATAGAAGGTATAACGGACGTACCGATGGTCAATATCTGCGATAATCTCGGAAGCCCTGGCGTCTCCGTATGTCGTTTGTAGATATTGGTTAACCCACTCCACAAGGTGGTCTTTGAAGGTCCCTTTGATGACCTGGTGGAGTAGATCGGGCGACAACAATTCGTGTATATCTGCGCGAGGGAAGTGGCGTGTGAAGGGCTACCAATGATTAGGAGAATAGGCGGTCACGAAAGAGATGGGGACTCACAATAACATCACTCCGAATTCCGAAGTCATCCCAAAGCGTTCCGGGATCGAAGCAGGTGACGAGAAATGCAGTTTTTGTATCCTTGCGGCGGCGAGCTCCTGGTGCATCAAGATTATCAGGCTTGGCGTCGCATCTGGATGGAGGGATGAGATTGTGTGCCCACGAGATTGAAGAGCGTAACATACTTTGGGCACCAGTTTTGTACGATGCAAGATAGCCAAACTTGCTCTGGGTAATCGGCGATATATGGGCCGAGCCCATAGACGATGCGGCGAAAGTGGCCATCAGGGCATCGAACGACTTCGGGGGTTTCCATTGCTGCCTTGAGCGGCTCAAAAACACGGGCCAGACATGCATGGTACATCTGGCGGACAAAATGTTGGTATGCGGTCTTTTTCCTGTGTTTCTTCGACGCTAAAATGGGGTGAGCAGAGGAGCACAGGCACAGTGGGATACACACTTTTGGGTATCGGAAGAAAAGCGACAGGTAGGACTCCGTTTCCATGAGCGCGACGGGCGATCCCCGTTAGGACACCAGGTGATGCGTACACCGGATGATATTCTTGATGACCGGTAGCGACAGAGACGGTGGTTTTATCGCTGCCAGCAACGACAGGGACAAATGTTGCACCATGCGTCGACTCATCCTGAGAAATGAGATCCTTTAAAAAAAATTGTCAGTTGGCGGCTGAGATAGTACGTGGAAAACAACTTACTGCTTGTTTCCAAGCCCAATCCCCAGACATCAGATTGGACCAAACGCGTCGGCCTCGGGCATCAAATTGGCGATAGGGACTGTACTCGATCTTGTCATGGAAATCCGGTGTTGCAAGCTGAAGGTGAAGAACCGTACGGCAGTCGCGAGCACAAAGCTCATACTCCTCAGTCATCCACTTCGGCGGGAGCCCAGGAGGAAGAGGGCCAGTGTAGCGCAACTTGTAGACTTTCCAAGGGGCGTCGCCGTGCTGTATATCATCAATAGTTTGATAGAGGTCCTGGGCTCCGCGCCACGGAGCAGCGAGGCCATGCTGAAGGACCTGAGCAGTCCACAAATCCAGAGCAGTGTTGATCTGGGCTGCCGAGCTCTGGACCTCGACAAAGTGGAAATGCGCAAAGTCGAATTCCGTGCGAGACTGAAAAGGAAACCAAGAACCAGGTGGCTGTGCGTCCAGTTGGGCCGAAGGCGGTGGGGGTGTGAATGGAGGCAAATAATCGCCCCGCCGATTGCAAGGCAGACCTGAATGCAAAATGGTGAGCTCATATTCATTGAAAAATTACCCACTGACCAGTCAATTTCGGGTGATAATCCTTTGTATGTTCGTTGTTGTTATCCTCGCCGTCCGATGCAGGAGTAAAGTGTCGATGTTCGCAATTGCTGTGGCGCTTGAGTCCCCCACCTGTGGTGAAGCTGCGAGGACAGTCCGGGCATTGGTAGGATGGTTTTTGGGACATAGAGACGGCTTGCGGAATGAGATTATTACATGAACAAATAAAGTGTTGCCTCAACTGTATAGAACCATTAGCTGGGTCACGTTTCCAGAGAATCTCTGCAAAAACTCATAAGTCCGTCAAAATGGCTGAAGCAACAAAAAATGTACCAGCACCCACCCAGGCTACCCGCGGCTCAATTGGAGCTACAGTAAGTGTCTTAAGCATCGTTAGGAACGACTCTAACAGGTGTATCTCTCAGGAAAAGGACGACTCGAGTGTCGGCTCATTGACCGATGCCGATGCTGAGTCTGTTCCTCCTGCAAACACCGGCGGTGCGAAGAAAACCGCCGTAAGCAAGGCCGTAAGTGCCTTGAACTTCCTTAGAATCTGTTCTGACAAAAACATCGACCAGAAAAAGAACACCGATGCCGATACTGCGTATGTGGCACCAGTGAAAAAGCGTCAAGTTATCCCTCCGCGCGACCCGCTGCCTCATCGGAAGAAGAGGAACAATCACCCAGCTGACCCGGACTTGCCTCCCGAGAGGCAATCCGGTGCCCAGGTCAGCATGGCCACGACCCGCAAAGCACTGATAGCTCTGAAGCTTGCGGAGCTGGAGGAAGCCAAGATTGCCATGCTCGCAGAGATGGAGCTTGACGACGAGGCAGAGGAGGCAGAGGAGGAAGCCAACAGTATTAAGACTTTGGCAGACCTTCCGATGATGTCGACGTCTCAGTTTGCTGCCCTGGGGGCGGCACTAGGGGAGTCTCCCCACTCTTCAGATGCCGAGGATGTCCCCCTCGACATGCAGACATTCTGCATGGTCACTGACCTCGACAAAGACTACGAGACTCTTGTCGCTGAGAAGAAAAAGCAGGACATGGCCGAGTTACACAGCAAGGTCGTCAAAGTACGTGGCCAGCTGAAGTGTTCTTAATGTGCGTGTCCTGATTCAACGGTTATTATAGGGTGGGAAGAAGAAGAAAGAGAAAGGTCAGGTCAGAGCTGCCGTCGACGAGGCGAGAGAAAAGCTCAAAGAGAGCCACAAGCGTAAGAGTGACGAGGGTGAAGGGAAGACGTGAGTTTTCGCCGAATATTAATAACCAGTTCGCCGTGTTCTGATGAACTGATCTCTTGACGTAGACACGTCAAAAAGCACAAACAGGCTTTCCCAGCGGGCCTTGCCGTAGACTGGCGCACCCAGGTCCCTACTATCGCAGGGAACGGGACCAAGAAACTGCGAACAGTTGTTGCTGCTAGTGCTCCACTGGGTGGGCTCACTGACCTTGATTTGCAGGCGGAAGCACCGACGAAAGGCAATAGACAGGTATTATTTACTTCATCAGTCTTTGCCGTTATTCTGAGATGTCTTGCAGGTTGTCGAGATTCTTACCGACTCGGAGAGCGATGGGCATACCCCAGTGAAGGCCCCAGCCAAAGCCTTGCGCAAGAAGCCCAAAAAGTATGTGCCAGAGCTCGCGGTGAAAGCTGAGCATGCCAGCGGGGTTCTGCCGCGGATGCGACTCGATTTAAGGACAGTCGACCAAGGAGGTAAGGGTCAAGCGGTGGCCCCTATCTCCGTGGCGCCAACCGGCAACTTAGGCGGTAATCCCGGTTAGTCTCTCTTGACAGAAACTTGATTGGTCTCTCTGACTCGTTTGTAGGAAGCGGCACAACTGCTATACCCGCTTATGCCCAGGCCCGCTGGCAGCAAGACTTCCTTCCGACTCTGTACCGCAAACTCGGTGCGGTGAAGGGCAATCCTTGGGCCCTTCCGGGGGGAGATCTTCTATTCATCCAAGAAACATGGGATCGCGTCTATCCTGGTAGTGGGTATAGAGTTGCACTGGGCTGCCCAGTGTTCATAAAGGCAAGCTATTCTTGTAAATCTCGAGTCGAGCGCTGACTTTTTGTTAGGCTAAAGATCGCTTGAACGAAAAGCGATCTTATTTCGGAAGGCGAGGAGGAGCCGTCGTGGACGCCCTCTTCCAGTCCGAAGAGTTCATCGGCAATCCGAAGAAGATCGCCAAATACGCCAAATATGCGTTGCGCGACGATGGTCCCAGTGTCTGGGGCATTCCCGCCCCTGCTGGTGTGAAGCGGGGAGAAGCTGGCTATACCGTGAGCTCCTCCTGTGTCTCTACGTCTTTATTTATTTATTTATTCTTCAGGCGCCCGAGAACGTGTTTACATCTGATCATCTCATCAAGGTCTATGCTCCGTTTATCAAGTCTGCAGCGGGAAGCGTCTACAACTATGGTTATGCAGGCGCCGCACTTGCCCTTTCCTTAACCGGGGTGTGTGTCTCTCTCCACTCTTCCACCCAGTCTAATGTTTGACAGCTCGAGCGCCGTGCGTGGATGAAATACATCACTGGCTACAAGGTCGAGGACGGCTTGCCGTTCTCACGCGAGCAGGTAGCCACGCTCGTGGAAGATTACTACAAAAGCGTCGATTGTCTGTCCGCGCGGCGTTGGAAGCTGGTGTTAGATCGGTGCCAGGCTTATAACCTCGAGGATGCACCTGTGCCCCTGAGTGCATCCACTATGGAGGCCAACCGGCACCAGTTATTCACCCCGAGCAGCCCCGCCGGCCCCGACGACTCGGATATGTAAGCTTCAGGTTTTTTAAGTATTTGCTTTTTGCTCACGGTAATAACAGCTAGTCGCCGTCGCCGCGCTGATACAGAATCTACTGTCATTACTCGCATATTCTTCCTACCCTACAGCCGTTCCCGGCCTCACGCTCCTTACCTATGACTCTGCTTTATACCCCACCTGTCTTTACGCCCTGCTTTGCAGCCTACCTGTCATTACTCTGTCCCCACCGTGTTTTGCCCAAGCCATATCAGTAGCTCAATTTCATGGAAATACTATTGACTGCTTGGGCCTCTTGTAAAAATACTGTAAACTTGTCTGTCTTGTCTGGCTTGCGCGACGTTACTTGTCCAATTTTGGACATAGCGTGTCGTCTTGTCGGCTTGTCGGCTTTTTCGGCTTGTACACGCGTGTACAAGCACCGGCAAGTAAATTGTTTAAAGGCCGATGCGGGGTGTGCTGGATGCATTCCCGGCTCGTGCAATATCTATACTGAACGAGAAACGCTCCTACAATCTTTCGCTCGAGGTTGTCGCATACCCAGGGATTACACTTGTTGGTCTCGAGCGGTCGGACGACGGCAACCTCGTAACGGCCTGGGCTCTGGGTATGATTGACAGATTCTTTCACGTCAGTTCGTTGCCGTCGAATCTTGCGATAGACCTATAATTAACTGCTCGCAGACAAGTATTCCGATCCATTCTCCATGAATTCATCAGAAGACTATCCATCATATTTCCGTCTGTGAAAGTCTTCTATGTTATTGTGCGCTGTCTTGCTCTCGTGAATTTTCAGAGCATTAACGTTAGTCTTAGCCGCCTTTCCGTGACTTCACCGAGCCTGATGCAGGTACAATCCACAAAGATCTCGTCTCTCACCCGGTCATTGTGGATGATCTCCTGATCAAGGTCAGTGAGATAAATTCCGCAACGGCCGTGGAACACACGGTCGATGGCCTGCATCCGACTTTAGCAGGCCATACTCTTCTCGCAGAAAATCTCGCTCAGTTTTTGGCAACACAGCTCTCGTGAACTGAGCCCTAATCCACAAAATTCGGAGTCTCTGACGTGTTACCCAGTAGAAAGTGGAAAAGGACTGGCGTTCGTTATCCTTGTTTACTAATTTACATCTCCCAGCAAGATACCCTACAAATTAAACTGCTTCGGAATCACAGGGATGACAATATCATCTTCGATCCGAACGCTCGTATCGTAGTGCGTGCGGATCGCATGGCTCTTCCCCCAGTCTCTCAGCTTGTCAAAATTCCTGCAGGTGTGCGCAACGTCCCCCTGGAAGGTTGTCTTGTTCTGCTTAGGGTCCCAGCTGCGGCATCCAAATGATCAGCCAGCAATGCGGTGATAGAGATAGACGATGGCGGCTTACACGACAACGCTCGTGTCCCCGGCGCACATCAGCGCCTGCCGTATCCAATCTACAATGCAAGATGATTAAACAGCAAACTCCCATATGAATTATATAGATTTGCCTATACAGCGGTCGAGGTGGTCGATTTCCATCGCGTCGTCTTTGTAATAATCTAATGAGTGCTGTCAGCGCTGGCGCTGGCGGACGGTGGTCTCAAGTACGTGCGTGAAGGCCTTTGCGAATCATGTTCTTTGGAAGTCGGTCCGGCGTCAGGAACTATCTGGCCGCTCCCCGCGGCACGCACCATCGCGGGGCGGATGATGCTCCCCAAGCGCTTGCGCAGCTCCGTCTGCGGAAGCTGCAGCTGGGCGTGCGACGCACGGCGCGTCAGCGCGGGAATGCGCGTGGGCCCGGGTGACGGCGGGCTCGGTTGTGGATGGTGCTGGTGGTGATGATTCTGCTTCAGAACGGGCGAGGACGGGACGTGGCGCAGGGGTGGGCTCGGCTGCGAGTGGTGCTGCTGATTCTGCTTTAAGACGGGCGACGACGGGAGTGGCGGAGCGTGTTGGTCGGGAGGGGCGGCGTCGGCGGCGTCGGCGGCTGACTATGCAATTGTACAGTCAAGTGCGCGTATGACGAGCGGCGACTGAGCGGGAGGCGGGGCGACATCGGCGAGGGCGGAGGTGCTTGCCGAGGAAGAGGAGACGGCGCGAGAGGCTGTTGGGTCTGAGGCCGAAGGGGCGGTGGCATGCGGCGCGCGATAGGCGATGACTGCGGTTGCGGGGGCTGCGGGCCTGGAGACGTAACTGGGCGATACAGCGACGGCGGAGGCGATGACGGTAGAGGTACAACAGACAGCGGCGACGGCTTCTTCTTCCTTGCTGGCGGCGCCGTCAGCACCGCAGCCTGCTTCAACGGTGGCGGCGGTCCGCGTAATCCCGACCCCGATGCACCACCAAATCCAAACGGCCGCCGCCCGACACCGACACTGGGGCCGAACCGCGCACGCGCCTCCGCGACGGACGGCAGGTCGACGCGCGAGCTGAATGTCGGTGTCCCGCAGCGGCTGCTCGCACACTAGCGAGCCGGGCGCCTTGGTGACGCGCACAACCTTCCCTCCCCCACCCCAAAATCATCCACACACGCAAGCGGGAGCACAAAGTCCGCGAGGACAAGCCTCGTGTGCGGCGCGGCAGCCTCACGCAGACGGAGCAGGATGCGCTGCGCGAACGCGTCGGGCCAGTCGTGCAGCACCACGCGGAGGAGGAAGACCGACGCGTCTGTGACGGGCTGTGGGGTGAAGAAGTCGTGCACTGGGGTCGAGTTGTCAGCATTTGTTCTATTGAGCGAGGAGAAGTGGAAAGGCAAAGATCTACGCACCCTGAAACCGCACCGCGCCCGAGTCGAGGAGCTCCGGACACTTCGCGCGCCACGCCTGAAAAATGTGTACATCAGCCCACCATCCTTCAAAGACGGCTGGAAAACGCAAGTATATACCTTCTCCCCCATCTCGACGACCACCGGCCGGTCCTGGATTACGAAGCGCAGACCGCCGCTGCCTGTGGAGTCCGTGAGTACATGTTATAGACATGTGGGGCGGATGACAAGGGAAGAGAAAGATAGAATCGGGAAGAAAGAAGAAGGAAGAAGGAAGAACCACGCACCATCCGCATCCACCTCCGCATACGCGCTCGCCAGCAGCATGCTCGTCGAGCCGATCCCGCCACCTACATCCACGACCACGCTCCCGCGCGGGAGCGCCGCCCAGTCAAAACCTGCGCAGAGCAAAAATCGTCAGCACTCAGTACGCAGTACGCAACGAGATTAAAAGTAGGAAGAAAGGCAAGCAGAGCACCTACCATGCAACACCGCCCCCAGCGCCTCCCAGCTTCCCGTCCCCGCCATCGCCTTCCCGAACCGCTCCAGCCGGAAGCGGTTCGGGTTCGGGTTCGTGTCGCCGAGGTTTGGGTTCGTGTCACCACGGTTCGGGTTCGAGTTCGCATCGCCACGCCCGCCCCACCCCTCCCCCTCCAACCACGCGAAATACCCAACGCCCCCACACCCGAACGCGTAGTTGAACGGCGCGCGCGTGGGGTCGGCGCCGCTTGTGCTCGTGTTTGTGCTCGTGGTGCTCGTGGAGGTGTTGAGGCTTGTGCTGGCGTTGAGGCTGCTCGTACTCGCGCTCAGACTGCCGCTGCTACCCGTACTCGCGCTGAGAGGCGACGGGAGCGAGGCCGCGGGAGAGGCGGGCGAGCCCGAGCCCGAACCCAAGCCCGAACCCGAGCCCGCGGGGTAGAGCCGCGCGGCGCCGGGGAAGACGGCCTCGGTGAGGTAGGCGCTTGATTTGAAGAGCTCGTCGGTGCTGTGAAAACAAAAAAAAAGTTAGTATTTTTATAAAAGAGAAGAAGAAGAGCAGGTGAATAGGGAGAGGGTAGGGATGACGGGTTGGCCGAAGGGTCCAACTGGAGGGTGAGAAAGAAAAAAGGAAAGGAAAAGAAAACATGGATATGCGCGTCATTCGGTCCTCAGAAATAAAAGTCGGGCACGAAACGTGGATATATGCGCGGGATATCGATACCGATGTCGATGTCGCGAGAGTATACGCCCAGAACAAGAAACGAAAGATCGGGTGGGGGTAAATGAAGACACGGGCGCGCATGGTCCGAAATACTAATTTAAAAAAAGAATCATAGGTGCCCACGACGATAAGATAGGTATTCGCCAAAGAAAAGCGTCAAGCCCGCCAGCAGGGACGCACGACCAGGAATAAAATAAAGAAAAAAGTGGATATACACGCTTCATTCGCGTCAGGATCGTTCTCCGGAGGGTATACGCGCGAATAAAGGCGAAGAGAAATAAGCGGGGCATACGCAAACCCAGCAACAAAAAAAAAAAAAATGGGAGCAAAACGGGCCGCACGACGCGCATATACCCATCGGACGGCCAGGCCAGACACACGTCAAAAATAAAAATAAAAATAAAAAACGCGAAGGTAACGCGCCAACGAACAGAAAATCAGTCGCCTCAAAGGCCGAAAAAAATCCAGCGAGATCAGAGAAAGCAGAGAACGCGAAGAGAGGCAGAGAATAGTTTTAAAAAAATAAAAAAGTAGAAACAAGAAAAAAACAGAGAAAAGAAAGACACCCACCACAACCCAACAAACGCAGCCACCGCGCTCGCGTCGCCGTCGTACTTGCGCTCCGGGCTGTAAAAAAAAAGAGGTTAGCGGTACGCTCTTTATAGCAGAAAAAAAAAAAAGGCTGGAAGAACACAAAGAATGGGCATCAGGAGATGGAACGAAAAAACAAATCTCGTAACACAGTAATTAGGATATGGACACGACGCGCGCGGAGCCGACCCCAAGCCCAAGCCCAAGAAGACAAGCCCAAGCTCATCCGATAAGCCCGGCGCGCGAAGAGAAGTGCACAAGGACGCGTCAAGAAGTTTACACAAACGCGTCAAGAAGTTGCCAAAAAGCGTAAACGCGTCACCCAGGGAAGGAAGGGGAAGAAGGGGAAGAAGGTTCCGAGAAAGGATCAAGGAAGGCGAAGGCGAAGGCAGAGCGTAAAGGAAGCCTGTCAAGTGCGAGATAACGCGTGCGTGCCACATTGGGGACAGGACGGGACAGAGCGGGGCAGGGCAGGAAGAGCAGACACGGGGTGGGATGGGATGGGGTGAGAGTGGATTAGGTTGGGGGCTAGCCGCGGTCATGCACGGGATGGAAGAAAAAAAAATACGCGAAAGAAAATAGACCAAGAAAATAGAGCGAGGGCAGGGAAGGAGACGAACGCACTTAGCGACGAGCGCGTGCAAGGGCTTGCCCGAGTCGATGAGGGAGCTGATGCGGTTGGCGGCAAAGACGTCCGGCGCCGCCTCGCGCAGGATATGGTGCGTCGCGAGCAGACGGAGAATATGCGCTGCGCGTCGTAGCCATCTCATTAGCACGAAGAGAGAGGAAAAAGAAAAATGGACCAACCGAGTTTCGCCTGCTCCACGCCCGTGCGCTTCGCGATCTCGCGGACATGCACGGGCCCATCGCGCAGGACCTCGACGACGTGCGCGGCCTCGAGGAGACGCAGACAGCTTGGGAGGTGGTACCCCATGCCCGCGTCGCACAGCGTGAGGAACGGCACCTGCACGGTCGCGGCCAGCTGGCCCGCCGCCGCGACGATGCGGTTTATTGCGGCCACCACCGTCGGATGGGCTGTGAGCTGCTCTCCGGGCGAGGCGGGGTCGTACGGGGCGTCTAAAGAAGGAAAATCGAGACCGGGGCCGGAGAAAAGACTGGTATTCGTCGAGGAGGAAGAGGACGGGGACGGCGGTGGACTAGCATACGCGCGAGAAAACGAGTTTGTCTTGTGGGTCGGTGGAGGGTCCTCGGGCTGAGCATGGGCATAGACGGTCTCTATGTCGTGGATAGCGTCGCCGAGGATGGCATGAAGAGCACGGAGGACGGCAAGGGTCATGGCGGCGCGCAGAGAGCCAGTCTGCTTGACGAATATTATTATATTATTTATTTGCACTGAGCACGCCTGTCAAACCTATCGATCGACCTGACGCGTCTTCTTTGCTCCTTCTCGTGTCACCTTGGCTTGCTCTCTTTTCCGACTCTCCCCGCGGCCGCGAATAACGAGTACACCAAGAAGCTGAACACATCCATGAGAGGAGCGCGAGGAACGTATTTGGACCTGTTGTACAAAACCTTCCCTGACACCGCCGCCGCCGTCGCCTCACAAAATTCGGGGTGCCAGCTGGACCGATTCCGACGTCGGCGGGGTCATTTGGGCTTTTTCTTTGACATTTTCTTCTGCCAAAATCCGAGTTCATGACGCGTCTGGTGTCTGCTAAGCTACTATGTCAGGCCATCTGAGGCTAGCTAGCTAGTAGCCACAGCCAAAAGAAGTAGGTAAGACTTCCTTTCAAAATTTTATGAGGAAGAAAAAAGTAAGAACAAAAAGAATTATTAATGCACCAGGAAATACGGCTCAGGCGTGATTCGAACACGCTCCTCCTGCTAAATCAAATTTCCGGGAGCTAGTCCAATTCTTGCAGGTGTGGACCATCCACCACCAAGCCTTGCTGTCCTTTATTTTGAGCTCGATATACCAAGCAGTTATGCAGTTCCGCAGTCAGTTCAAAAAATTAATACCAAAATACCGATCTGTCATGGCCCGGGCGTGATTCGAACACGCTCCTCCTGCTAAATCAATTATTTCCTTCTGCCCGAATTTTTGCAGGTGTAGACCATCCACCACCGAGCCTTGCTGACCTCTATTTCGAGCTCGATATACCAAGCAGTTATGCAATTCCGCAGTCAGTTCAGAAAAAAAAATCAATATCATCTGCGATTTCATGACCCGGGCGTGATTCGAACACGCTCGTACTGCTAAATCAATTTTCCGTGAGCTGATCCAATTCTTGCAGGTGTTGACCATTCACCACCGAGCCTTTCTTCCTCTAAATTGAACCTAAATATGTGAAACAATTTCTTTGGTTGAAATGAAAAATGAGGATCCATTGAATGCTTATGGCTCGGACCTGATTCGAACAGGCTGCTCCTGCTTACGACAACTATAATCAGAGATAATGAGAAGCAGACGTGGACCATCCACCACTGAGCCTTTCTTACCTACAACTCAACCTTGATATACCTAACAGTTTTATTGTTGAAAGTAAAAAATAGACCGTTGACCACGATACATGGCTCGGGCCTGATTCGAACAGGCAACTCCTGCACAGTACGTAAGCAACATGCAAACTTCCTGCAGGTATGGACCATCCACCACCACGCCTTTCTTACCTTCAGCTCAACCTCAATGTACCTGACACTTTTTTGGTTGAAAAATGACAAAAACAATTGCACAGTCGACCGTCCAAGACTTGAGCCTGATTCGAACAGGCTGCTTCTGCTTACATTTGCACGATAAATTGGCATGAGATCAGATGTGGACCCTCCACCACCGGGCTTTTCTTACTTACAGCGCTTTTCATAATTCTGCGGAAAACGTAAAAATTTTCCGGCTGTTTGGACATGTTTACATAGCCCCTGAGTAAGTTCTGATCTGGCTTCGTCTGGCACTTTCGAGAGACTCCAGCTCATTAATTTGAGTTAAGTTAGATGTATTATGAATATATTGCCATTCCACGAGATTTGGAACATATGCGAGGAACGGGGACACAATCGGAGCCGAAATACACAATAAATACACAATATTCGGAAGATAATTGTGCCTTCTCCGGTGCGCACATCGTTGGGACCACGTACTTTTATCTTCCAGACCACCCTGAATGAGTCTACTAGTCTCCGAGCTCCATTTCCCCTCCCCACATGTGCTGAGTGGCTGTTTCGAGCACATGATGACCTCGTCATGGTACCTATTGGGTGCGGCAGTGTCTGTATCTCCCCATAAACCCCTGGTTTTGTCATGTAATTGAGCCATATGATGTTAGAGTGCACTATGGAGCCAGAAGAGTGCCCATAGTCGCAAGTGGGGGCCCCGAGCATCAATTTTGGATGTGGTGGCAATTTTGATGGCGTTTACAGTGTATGTTGGGCTGAGGTGTTTTCTGTGCCCTCGGGGCTGTCATCATAACAAATGGTGGGGAGTAACTGGGAGTTTTGAACAGAAATGGGGTGACCCCGAGCAGTGGAGAGGGAGAGCAGGCTCTCGACAAGATTTAGGCGCCCGATACAAACAAGGCCCAACAGCCTGGGAAAATTTTACGTTTTCCGCAGAATTATGAAAAGCGCTGTAAAACTCGATTTTTTGGTTAAAAAAGAGTTTGATGGACCTCAGGCCTCAGGCATGGTTCGGGGGCAATTCGAACATCTTTCTCCTGCTAAACCTTGAATGAAGGGGTCCTATTTTTTGCAGGTGTAGACCATCAACCACCCAGCCTTTCTTCCCTCTATTTTGTGGTCGATATACCAAGCAGTTTTGCAGTTTCGTAGCTAGTCAAAAAAAAATAAAAAATAAAACTCTGATAATTGCCATTAATGGCATGGGCCTGATTCGAACAGGCTGCTTCTGCTTACATTTCAGGAGATACAACGAGGAGCAGATCTGAGACATCCACCACCGCACCTTTCTTCCCTTAAATTGAACCTGAATATACTTCACACTTTTTATTTATTTTTTTGGTTCAAAGGTGAGTGAGAAAAAAATGATACTGAGATACTGGAGGAATGGCTCGGGCCTGATTCGAACAGGCTGCTTCTGCTTACATTGGAAAGATATATCGGCATGAGAAACAGATGTGGAACATCCACCACCAAGCCTTTCCTACCTATAACTCAACCTCAACATATAATACTGACAGTTTCTGGGGTGAAAGTAAAAAAGAGGTGGTTGACTGGATTATGGCTCGGGCCTGATTCGAACAGGCTGCTTCTGCTTACATTTGCACGATAAATTGGCATGAGATCAGACGTGGACCATCCACCACCGAGCCTTTCCTAGCTACAACTCAGCCTAAATATACCTAACAATTTCTGGGGTGAAAGTAAAAAAGGGATGGTTGACTGGATTATGGCTCGGACCTGATTCGAACAGGCTGCTCCTGCTTACGACAACTATAATCAGAGATAATGAGAAGCAGACGTGGACCATCCACCACCGAGCCTTTCTTCCCTTCAATTGAGCCTCAAGATACCCAACACTTTCTGCGGTAAATAAAAAGATTCTGTTGACCTGAATTGGCCCAGGCCAGATTCGATTAGGCTGTTTCTGCTTACATTTGCACGATAAATTGGCATGAGATCAGATGTGGACCATCCACCACCGAGCCTTTCTTACTTAAAACTCGACCTCAATATACCTAATGGTTTCTGGGGTGAAAGTGAAAGAGAGGTGAACCGCGTATGGCTCGGGCCTGATTTGAACAGGCTGTTTCTGCCTCCGATGATGAGAGGTCGGTATGAGAAACAGATGTGGGCCATCCACCACCGGGCCTTTCTTCCCTTCAATTGAACCTGAATATACTTCGAACTTTTATTTATTTTTTGGTTCAAAGGTGAGTGAGAAAAAGAATGATACCCGAAGAATGGCTCGGGCCTGATTCGAACAGGTTGCTTCTGCTTACATTGGAAAGATATGTCGGCATGAGAAACAGATGTGGACCATTCACCACCGAGCCTTTCTTCCTCTAAATTGAACCTAAATATGTGAAACAATTTCTTTGGTTGAAAGTAAAAAATAGACCGTTGACTACGATACGTGGCTCGGGCCTGATTCGAACAGGCTGCGTCTGCTTACATTTCAAGACACACAATGAGGAGCAGACGTGGACCATCCACCACCGAACCTTTCTTATCTATAACTCAACCTCAACATATAATACCGACAGTTTCTGGGGTGAAAGTAAAAAATAGACCGTTGACCACAATACATGGCTCGGGCCTGATTTGAATAGGCACCTCCTGCGCAGTACGTAAACAATTTGCAAACTTCCTGCAGGTATGGACCATCCACCACCGAGCCTTTCCTATTTAGAGCTCGACCTCAATATACCAAACAGTTTCTGGGGTGGCAGTAAAAAAAGAGGTAGCTGACCGCATATGACTCGGGCCTGATTCGAACAGGCTGTTTCTGCTTACAGTGGATGCGAGATCGATATGAGAAACAGATGTGGGCCATCCACCACCGAGCCTTTCCTACCTAGTATTTAACCTGAATATACTTCACACTTTTTATTTATTTTTTGGTTCAAAGGTGAGTGAGAAAAAGGACGATATTCGAAGAATGGCTCGGCCCTGACTCGAACAGGCTGCTTCTGCTTACATTGGCAAGATACATCTGCATGAGAAACAGATGTGGACCATCCACCACCGAGCCTTACGATCTGGAACTCAAGCTAAATATATCAGTCAATTTCTTGGTTGAAATGAAAAAAAAAATTGAGAGTCCATTGAATGCTTATGGCTCGGGCCTGATTCCAACAGGCTATTTCTGTTTACAGTGATAAATGAATTTGGCTTCGAGAAGCAGACGAGGACCTTCCACCACCGAGCCTTTCCTACGTACAACTCAGCCTAAATATGTGAAACAATTCCTCGGGTGGGAGTCAAAAAGAGGTGACTGACTTCATCATGGCCCAGGCCTGATTCGAACAGGCTGCTTCTGCTTACTGTGATAAATGAGTATTACGAGACGCAGACGTGGACCATCCACCACCAAGCCTTTCTTCCCCTCAATTGAGCCTCAAGATACTCAACACTTTCTGCGGTAAATAAAAAAGATTCTGCTGGCCTGAATTGGCCCAGGCCTGATTCGAACAGGCTGCGTCTGCTTACGTTTCAAGAGATACAATGAGGAGCAGATGTGGACCTTCCACCACCGGGCCTTTCCTACCTAGAAGTTAACCTGAATATACTCGAGTACTTCGAACTTTTTATTTATTTTTTGGTTCAAAGGGGAGTGAGAAAAAGAACGATATTCGAAGAATGGCTCGGGCCTGATTTGAACAGGCTGCTCCTGCTTACGACAACTATAATGAGAGATAATGAGAAGCAGACGTGGGCCATCCACCACCAAGCCTTTCTTCCCTTCGATTGAACCCCAATATACTACACAATCTTTTGGTGGAAAGAAAAAAAGTCTGTCGATCAACTCTATCATGGCTCGAGCTTGATTCGAACAGGCTCTTCCTGCTCCGCAAGGTTTCACAACCAGAATGCAAACTTTCTGCAGGTGTTGACCATCCACCACCGAGCCTTCCTTACCTTCAGCTCAACCTTGATATACCTAACAGTTTCTTTGTTGAAAGTAAAAAATAGACCGTTGACCACGATACATGGCTCGGACCTGATTCGAACAGGCTGCTCCTGCTTACGACAACTATAATCAGAGATAATGAGAAGCAGACGTGGACCATCCACCACCGAGCCTTTCTTACCTACAACTCAACCTTGATATACCTAACAGTTTTATTGTTGAAAGTAAAAAAATAGACCGTTGACTACGATACATGGCTCGGGCCTGATTCGAACAGGCTGTTTCTGCTTACATTTGCACGATAAATTGGCATGAGATCAGATGTGGACCCTCCACCACCGGGCCTTTCTTACTTAAAACTCGACCTCAATATACCTAACGATTTTTTGGTTAAAAAAGAGTTTGCTGGACCTCAGGCCTCAGGCATGGTTCGGGGGCAATTCGAACATATTTCTCCTGCTAAACCTTGAATGAAGGGGCCCTATTTTTTGCAGGTGTAGATCATCCACCGCCCAGCCTTTCTTCCCTCTATTTCGAGCTCGATATACCAAGCAGTTTTGCAATTTCGCAGTCAGTTCCAAAAAAAAAAAAGCTAACTCTGACTATTGTATGGCTCGGGCCTGATTCGAACAGGCTGTTTCTGCCTCCGATGATGAGAGGTCGGTATGAGAAACAGATGTGGGCCATCCACCACCGCGAGTTTCTTCCCTTAAATTGAACCTGAATGTGCTTCACACTTTTTATTTATTTTTGGTCCAAAGGTGAACCAGAAGAAAAAAAGATAGCTCCCAAGAATGGCTCGGGCCTGATTCGAACAGACTGCTTCTGCTTACAACGACCATCAAATATGAAATGCAGATATGGACCATCTACCACCGAGCCTTTCTCACCTACAATCGAACCTAAATATACCCAACAATTTCTTGATGGAAAGTTAAAAAGAAAAGTCCAACAACAACTGTATTATGGCTCGGGCCTGATTCGAACAGGCTACTTCTGCTCTGTAAAGTTCTATCATTGTTGCAGACTTTCTGCAGATATGGACCATCCACCACCAAGCCTTTCTTACCTTCAGCTCAACCTCAATGTACCCAACACTCTTTTGGTTGTGACTTGAGCCTGATTCGAACAGGCTGTTTCTGCCTAGGTTGATGAGAAATTGGTATGAGACGCAGATGTGGACCATCCACCACCGAGCCTTTCTTCCCTTCAAGTGGACCTCAATATACCAAACAGTTTCTGCGGTAAATAAAAATATTCTGTTGACCTGAATTGGCCCAGGCCTGATTCGAACAGGCTGTTTCTACTTACATTGGCAAGATACATCGGCATGAGATCAGATGTGGACCCTCCGCCACCGAGCCTTTCTTACTTAAAACTCGACCTCAATATACCTAACGATTTTTTGGTTAAAAAAGAGTTTGCTGGACCTCAGGCCTCAGGCATGGGTCGGGCGCAATTCGAACATCTTTCTCCTGCTAAACCTTGAATGAAGGGGCCCTATTTTTTGCAGGTGTAGATCATCCACCACCCAGCCTTTCTTCCCTGCTCGATGTACCAAGCAGTTTTGCAGTTTCGTAGTCAGTCAAAAAAAAGAAAAAAGAAAACTCTGATAATTGCCATTAATGGCATGGGCCTGATTCGAACAGGCTGCTTCTGCTTACATTAGAAAGATATATCGGCATGAGAAACAGATGTGGACCCTCCACCACCGAGCCTTTCCGATCTGCAACTCAAGCTAAATATCTCATACAATTTCCTAGTTGAAAGTACAAAAACAAGAGTCAATGATCACTTATGGCCCGGGCCTGATTCGAACAGGCACCTCCTGCACAGTACGCAAGCGATATGCAAACTTCCTGCAGGTATAGACCATCCACCACCGCGCCTTTCTTACCTTCAGCTCAACCTCAATGTACTCAACACTTTTTTTGTTGAAAAAATGGCAAAAACAATTGCACAGTCGACCGTCCCTGACTTGAGCCTGATTCGAACAGGCTGTTTCTACTTACATTGGCAAGATACATCGGCATGAGATCAGATGTGGACCCTCCACCACCGAGCCTTTCTTACTTAAAACTCGACCTCAATATACCTAGCGATTTTTTGGTTAAAAAAGAGTTTGCTGGACCTCAGGCCTCAGGCATGGTTCGGGGGCAATTCGAACATATTTCTCCTGCTAAACCTTGAATGAAGGGGCCCTATTTTTTGCAGGCGTGGACTATCCACCACCCAGCCTTTCTTCCCTCTATTTTGTTCTCGATATGCCAAGCAGTTTTGCAATTTCGCAGTCAGTTCCAAAAAAAAAGCTAACTCTGACTATTGTCTGGCTCGGGCCTGATTCAAACAGACTGTTTCTGCTTACAGTGGATGCGAGACATAGTAATGAGAACAGATGTGGACCATCCACCACCAAGCCTTTCTTCCCTTCAATTGAACCTCAATATACCTAACAATTTTTATTTATTTTTTGGTTCAAAGGTGAGTGGGAAAAAGAATGAACTCGAAGAATGGCTCGAGCCTGATTTGAACAGGCTCTTCCTGCTCCGTAAGGTTTCACAACCTGAAATGCGAACTTTCTGCAGGTGTAGACCATCCACCACCGAGCCTTTCTTACCTCTGAATTAAACCTCAATATGCGAAACAATCTTTTCGTTGAACGTAAAAAAAAGTCAAGTCCATTGATTAACCGCATCATGGTTCGAGCCTGATTCGAACAGGCTGCTTCTGCACTGTGGCAAACGAACATTGCTACGAGACGCAGACGTGGACCATCCACCGAGCCTTTCCTGTTTAGAGCTCGACCTCAATATACCAAACAGTTTCTGGGGTGGCAGTAAAAAAGAGGTAGCTGACCGCATATGACTCGGGCCTGATTCAAACAGGCTGCTCCTGTTTGCAATAACGGAACATATGGGAATGAGAAGTAATTGTGGACCATCCACGACCGAGCCTTTCTTCCCTTCAATTGAACCTCAATATACCCAACAGTTTCTGGGGTGACAGTAAAAAAGAGGTAGCTGACCGTATGTGGCTTGGGCCTGATTCGAACCGCTTCTCCCGCTCAATGACCTACTATTATTCAAACTTTCTGCAGGTGTGGACTATCCACCACCAAGCCTTAATTTAAATTTCTTACCTTCAATTGAATCTAAACATGCGAAACAATTTCTCGGGTGGAAGTAAAAAACCAAAGTCCCTTAACCAACTGTACATATCATGGCTCAGGCCTGATTCGAATAGGCTCCTCCTGCTTGCAATGACGGAGCACATCGGAATAAGAAACAGATGTGGACCATCCACTACCGAGCCTTCCTTACCTACAACTCAGCCTACATATGTGAAGCAATTTCTTGGTTGAAAGCAAAAAAGAGGTAGCTGACCGCATATGGCTCGGGCCTGATTCGAACGGGCTCCTCTTGCTTACAGTGATAGAGCACATCGGAATGAGAAGGAGTTGTGGGCCATCCACCATCGGGCCTTTCTTACCTACAATTGAACCTAAATATACCCAACAATTTCTTGATTGAAAGTTAAAAAGAAAAGTCCATTGACCAACTGTATTATGGCTCGGGCCTGATCCGAACCGGCTGTTTCTGCTTGACTCGGGAGAAATATTAGGGCCTACAGGATGCAGGTGTGGACTATCCACCACCGAGCCTTTCTTACCTTCAGCTCAACCTCAATGTGCCCAACACTTTTTTGGTTGAAAAATGGCAAAAACGATTGCACAGTCGACCGTCCAAGACTTGAGCCTGATTTGAACAGACTCCTCCTGTCAGACTTTCCGGAAGGGAAAAATGTCTGAAGCAGGTGTGGGGACCATCCACCGACCAAGCCTTTCTTGGCTTGAATCAACCTTAATATTGTAAGGAGATTGTTTCGGGCCTTATGCCAGCAGACAAACTACTTGAATGTGTGGGTCAACAAAACCATAGTGAAGCTTCTACTTCCAATTGGATTAAGATTTAGATTGAGATTGAGATTGAGATTGTTGAACGAACAGATCCACGGATCGGACCGGAACGGAGACAAACGGATCAATCCGATTACCATGCTTCCGGCGCCGAGCCAGTTGTGACTTATTGCTGATTACCACCACCTAAATCGTGTTCAAGTCGGCTGCAATTACCACTTTAACTCATGGATACCTATCCACTTAACTGCGACATCCTTACGATCCCATGCCTTGGTTCCAAACTGACGCTCTCCAGTCGATGGGAGCACTCCGACAACGGTGCCATCTGGTCTGCGTGGGCCGGTTCTTCCATAAAGTTCTACTCGGAGCATCCTCTCTCGTGCTTTTTTGTGAAAATTGGACCTAAAACGGAGCGCAAAGATCGATGGAACGGCGGAACTCCACTGTTTGCTGTTTCTGTCGAAAAGACCTTGCCACCATACCATTCCTCTGGGGCGGTCGAAACCAAGACGTTTGAAGCAGAGCCCGGAATGCTCATTCAAATATGGGACAAGCCTATCAAAGAGTGCCTCGTCGAGATCACCCTAATTGACTGGGCTTCCATCCTGGAGATCGACGGTTTCGTGTCCGTCTCCAGTGTATCGCAAATTCCCCGCATCCCAGATGTCCTTACTAATTTCCGGCGATTTAGGATCCTGGAGAAATTATACGCCCGGCGTCGGTGGCCCAAGACCAGATTTTGTTCATCGGCGATTCTCTATCGTGTGGACTGGCCTTGGAAAAGTGTGATGGCGGACAACCCATCCCACGGGGTGTGCTGGATGCATTCCCGGCTCGTGCAATATCTATACTGAACGAGAAACACTCTTACAATCTTTCGCTCGAGGTTGTCGCATACCCAGGGATTACACTTGTTGGTCTCGAGCGGTCGGACGACGACGATTCCGCAACGGCCTGGGCTCCGGGTATGATTGATAGATTCTTTCACGTCAGTTCGTTGCCATCGAATCTTGCGATAGACCTATAATTAACTGCTCGCAGACAAGTCCCTGGGAAGCCGTCGCGTGGACTCCACGTGGAATGCCCAAATTTATATGTATTGCACTAGGTCAGCAGGTTTCTTAGTTCGACGACTAAACACTAATCACGGCTCTGAAGGCACGAACGACGAGGCGAACGACGTCGCCCCCCACGTATTCCGATCCATTCTCCATGAATTCATCAGAAGACTATCTATCATATTTCCGTCTGTGAAAGCCTTCTATGTCGTTGTGCGATGTCTTGCTATCGTTAATTTTCAGAGCCTTAACGTTGGTCTTAGCCACCTTTCCGTGACTTCACCGAGCCTGATGCAAGTGCAATCCACAAAGACCTCGTCTCCTACCCGGTCAATGTGGATGATCTCTTGATCAAGGTCATTGAGATGAATTCCGGAATGGCCGTGGAACACACGGTCGACGGCCTGCATCCGACGTTAGCAGGCCATACTCTCCTCGCAGAAAACCTCGCTCAGTTTCTGGCAACGCAGCTCCCGTGAACTGAGCCGCAATCCACAAAGTTCGGAGCCTCTGAGGTGTTAGCCAACGGTAGAAGGTGGAAATGGATTGGCGTTCGTCATCCTTGTTTACTAATTTACATCTCCCAGTAGAGATACCCTACAAATTAAACTGCTTCGGAATCACAGGGATGACAATATCATCTTCGATCCGAACGCTCGTATCGTAGTGCGTGCGGATCCTATGGCTCTTCCCCCAGTCCCTCAGCTTGTCAAAATTCCTGCAGGTGTGCGCAACGTCCCCCTGGAAGGTCGTCTTGTTCTGCTTAGGGTCCCATTGCCAGCTGCGGCATCCAAATGATCAGCCAGCAATGCGGTGATAGAGATAGACGATGGCGGCTTACACGACAACGCTCGTGTCCCCGGCGCACATCAGCGCCTGCCGTATCCAATCTACAATGCAAGATGATTAAACAGCAAAGTCCCCTTGAATTGTATGGACTTACCTATACAGTGGTCCAGGTGGTCGATTTCCATCGCGTCGTCTTTGTAATAATCTAATTTAATTAGCGCTGTCAGCGCTGGCGCTGGCGGACGGTGGTCTCAAGTACCTGCGTGAAGGCCCTTGCGAATCATATTCTGTGGAAGTCCGTCCGGCGTCAGGAACTATCTGGCGACTCAAGACCATATAACGAACCAAGCAATGCAAATTATGGAACACGTCGAGTTCCACGATCTGTGGGGATCACACTTCAGCGAACTTGGCCGCTACGGCGTGGACTGGGCAACACACATAGTTGCCCTCGTCTCCGGGAATTGGGTGAGTCTTGTTTGGCAGGAGGGCGGCCTGGCTCTTGGGGATTTGCGAGATGCCGACTGGATGCGATAATTTAAGCACGAAAAAAAGCGCGGTAAGGGAGTTGAAGATTACAGTTGTATAAATCATTCCAGGCCGCGTCGAGTGCGGGAGACGGCGGGATGTGGAAGCGCCTATCCCCGCCAATTGCGTAGGTCGTCACACCATATTCAACGGCGTCCTGGGCGGGTGCTGTAAACGCATCACTCATCAATAATCGATCATGGAGGGAAGTTGAACCGCAGGTTAGGGTTGAACTGACAATAGACAAAGGCGGGCCAGGAGTATTTGGCCGTGGGCCGGAATGTCAACCACAGAAGCAGCAGAGTCTCCAGCAGCAGTATAAGGAGGAGAACGCGGCGAGAAGGAGCGGGGAGGGACGGGCCGTCTCGGAGAAGGGCTCCTGCTGGTCACCATCTTCGACCGACAAGCGTTGGTAGGGAATCCACCGTTTGGCCATGAGAGGTGCAAAGTGGGCGAAAAGTGCAGGTGAGTTCAAGTTTGCGGGAACAGCGGTTCGTTCATGTCTTTCAATTTTCGGGGAAGTCCAGACCCCGGATCTTTGTCGAGCGGAGAAAGAGGCAGGTGGTGAGTTGTTCTCCGATTAGGTCCTTGGTAGGTGGCATTCGATAAATGATGCTTCTTTGGTGTGCCTGAACCGCTGAATGTCAACAGGGCTGGCATGTCAGTGTGCAATGGAAACAGGTGTAGAAGACTCATCAGAAAGGCCCGGCTATACGACGTAGCTGCCAATATCAACTCTTCGAAAGTTACAAGTCGGACTTTGAAAGAAGAAGCCTGCGAACATATTCGGTCTTCGCTCGTAGTTGACCAGACAGGAACTGTTCAACTGCTGATGTCATCGAGTCGGAACTTTGGATTCAGGACAGGGTCTATGTAGTAGACGGGAAACATTCGATGGCGAGCGCATTTGGTAGGGCCAGAAAGGGGATGTTGAATTTCTCGCTAATCACGAGGTTCAAAGTTTCCCACTCCACTAGACGGCCCTGCATGTGTTCTGCCACAATTTACACGAACATATTGCGAACATATGTCGCGATTTCTCCCATTTCCATTTTCGCATGATTATTATCCGCAGAGGATGACTGAAGGGGATGAACGTGAACCTGGGAGGGGCGGACGCGAAAATGATGTGGGGAATCATGATCACGACAACTGTCCAGTGACCAGAGTTGACCGATGGCGGGCCTGGTGATGGGATTCGGTTAAGTGAATGTGACGTCCACTGGCAAGGAAGTGAGTGATCCGGTTCATGACAAGACAAGTCGCGGATGCGGGGGTTACCCGAGCCTCGTGGCGTTCCTGAAGTTCGAGTTCGCTATTGATTGGCCGCTCAATGCCAGTCGATGTATTGCACGCTACAATACATTGAACTGAATGTTAACTTGAAGTGTCTGAAGCGACCGCAGGCGCCAACTTATTTATTCATCAACAAACAAACTACATATATTAATCAAAGTCATTATGGAAAATGGGAACAACGATGTCGTCCTCGATGTGCACAGTCGGATCGTACGTCACAATCATCATGCGCTCCTTCGCCCACTCCTGGATTTTGTCAAACTTGCGGCACGTATGGGCGACGTTTCCCTTGACGATGCTGGAGTTCAAGGAGTTATGCCATTGCCAGCTGATATGAAAAGATCAACAGAAATATACGAGAGGAGATTTAGTTGGCTTACACGATTACGCTGGTGTCGGAAGTGCACATGAGGGACTGGCGGATCCAGTCTATGCAGTGAGCTGGCGGGGTAGATGGATAGATTTAGGTTATCCGGGGTCGTACGAGCAGTCCAAAGAAATGACTTACAGACGTGTTCCGTTGCATTCTTCTGCGAGGGAATGTGATTATTGGTGGTACTAATCCGCCATTCGGGATAGTAGTCCGGATCGAGCTGAGAGGCAAAAGATAGCTGATTTTTAGTTGGGCGCAGGTTTGGTTAGGGAGCTACCCACCGCCATTCTGACTTTGTTCTGTTTGAAAATCAGCTCATCGAGTCTCGAATCTTGATCTTAAAAATCAACTTACGAGGCAATGAAGATTGTGAAACACATCCAACTCCGCAATCTATCAAGATGTTTATAGACTTCTCGTCGTTAACAACTGCTAAACCCACATAATGACCATCGTCTCCCGGAATGGCATGAGTCTTGTTCGGCAGTTGAGCGGCCTCTTCTTGGTAATTCTAGAGATACCAACTAGAATCCAGGACTCCGTTATTTCGTTGCGCAAAAATAAGCGGAAAGGATGCGTACAATTGTAAAGGTCGCTCCACGCTTGGTCGAGTGCAGGAGATGAAGGGATTTGGAAGGGAGACAAGTCGCCTAATCAACCATGTTAGCTTGAACCACGAAGGTTGTAAAACCATTTCGGACCTTCAAATCCGACGTTATATACCCCAACCTCATGTTCCACCGCGTCCAGGGCCGGAGCTTCTAGGGGTAAGGAAGCTTTCCAAGAGACTAGAGAGTGTTTCCCTCACAATAGAGAACCTCGTGAGACTTGGGATGGATGGTGCAGGTCGGTACACGATGTGGTGCCCGCGCAAAAAGAGCAAAGATTGCCACAACCAATGCCACAGTTTCAGCAACGAGAAGGCCTGCCAGAACGGTACGGGAGATCTTGGACGTCCATGCACGCTTCGCGGGTGGGGAATCACCACGTTCTTCTTCGAGCTCCGCTGGATCGCTCATAAGAGGACGATATTCTTGTTCCTTCGACATGATGGCGCAAAGTGAGAGATAGGTTCGTCGAGAAGGGCTTTGAAGTGTTGTTGGTGACAAGTGTAGGCCACACGGCTTTTCTCGCAGTCTCCGCCTTTGAATCGATTGCTCGAACTAGAATCTTTGATTGTGCCTTGTTCATGTTCTTGGCTGAGACCCGTGTGCTGTCAAAATAGGCGAAGCGATTGCGCTCAAATTGCGCTCTGTGTTGCGCCCGATGCCCATCTCGACAGTCCTGTCACAAAGTGTCGCGCTGGTGCGACGGTCGGATCCGGGATCCGATTTTAAAGGTCCGACTCAGTCCGATGCTGACTCATTATTAAGGTTGTGCTGCTGTCAACCATTTCTGAGTTGTCATTCATTCTCGTGCAACAGATGTTTGATCGAATGTCATTTACCCACACTTAGCCTTAGCCGACGCCGCTGTGAGTCTACTTCAAGTTTGTTGCCTCTCTTGGCAAATATTCCTCGAGACCCAGGAGGAACAATCCACCACTCTGACTTCCGACGTATCTGCCAACGGGTACGTTAGACGCGTCAAAAAAATTTGATCTATCACTTTTAGCGTGTCCCCATTTGGGCATTCAAGTTCAAAGTTCAAACCAGGGCCGCCGAACCCCTCCGAGGCTATTATTCCCTTTAACGTCAGAGGCAGAGATGGACTTGACGGATCCACATGTTGCTCAAGTCACAGGATGCAACTTGAGGTATCTCATTTACCTCCGAAGGACGGGTTCATGTAATCTTTGGGTTCAAACCTCGAGGTATAAAACCAGTACCGTGGCCCAGATAATATTCAGAACTGCTCCCCCGGTTCTGTCTCTCCTTCTCGATACCATGTTCACCACCAAGTTTTCTGCCCTTCTTGCCTTGACTCTTGCCGCGGTCGCACTTGCTGGTCCTGTGGTGAGTCTAGTGCTCGCTGCGCAATTGAATCGAATATAACCGTAACTCCAGGCCAGAAACGTCGACTCGGACAACACGAGGTGATTTTTTGAATGAACAAATTGACTAATACCAATTCCTGGAATAGCTGGAAAATCGGAACACCACCCGTCGAAGCGCGAGCGACGCCCTGGTAAGGCACCAACAGTTATTCCACACTTTACGCGTTGACCTGATAAATAATAGGCCCGCGCCCCGGCTGTGAGGCAACCACTCATTCCGCCATTATTTCTCTAACTTGAGGTTGCTTTCTCCTAGTGGAAGACTCCAACACCAAGTGGACTATTGGCCCTGAGGAGGTTAGCACTCCTATGTCCTTCTTCCGCACCCTGATTAACATAAATAGGCCCGTGCGAGCCAACACCCGACTTGGTGCGTTGTACTTTTTTATTTGCCCAAACCCTGGTTTGGACTGACCCGGTTACGAAGGTGGACAGCGACAACACCTCTTGGCACATCGGGTCGCGCACTCTCCCTACTCCAGTCGCCCGACAGGAGGCGGACTTGGTATGTAGCGGAAATAATATCTCGTTGAATAATGCTCACGGATTGGAATCAGGTCGACAGCGGCAACACCTCGTGGAAGATCGGGCGTACTCTCCCCACCCCCGCTGCCCGCGAAGAGGAGAGTCCCGACTTGGTAGGTTGGATCACGACTCGTCGAATAACGCTCATCATTCGTGGCTCCAGGTCGACAGCGACAACACCTCGTGGCACATTGGGCGTACCCTCCCTACCCCCGTCGCCCGAGAGGCCCCCGAACTCGTGCGTCAATTTAAAGAGGATATGTAACGATGTCCGAGCCATTTGTTGTCAAAAAAAGGTTGACAGCGACAACAACTCGTGGAAGATCCAGCGCGCTCTCCCTACTCCCGTCGCACGGGAGGCCCCCGAGCTCGTGCGTCCATTATTCATTCCCAGATGATATGTAACCGAATTCGGCCAGGTCGACAGCGACAACACCTCATGGAAGATCGGGCGCTCAGTCCCGACCGCTGCGATCGTAAGCACCAAAGTAAAACACAAAATAAATCATCTCGCTGACGGCAGCCTGATATAGTTGGACAACAACAACGACAGCTGGACCATCAAAGGCGCGAAGCGCGCTGGGCCTACTCCTGCTGTGAGCTTTCTCGGAATAAATAAACCAAAGAATCTTGCTGACGGCAACCTGCTTTAGCTGGACAACAGCAACGACAGCTGGACCATCAAAGGCGCGAAGCGCGCTGGGCCTACTCCTGCTGTGAGCTTCCCGAAATAAATAAAAAATTTGGCGCTCATTTGATAAAGTTGGATGCTGGCAACGACAGCTGGACCATCAAAAACGCGGGGCGCGCTGGGCCTACTCCTGGTGTGAGCTTCTCGGAACGAAATATATAATCTGGTGCTTAATCGATGTAATAGGTGGATGCGAACAACGACAGCTGGACCATCCACGCAGCGAAGCGCGCTGGGCCTACCCCGGGGGTCGATGCTAGTAAGCCTCTTAAAAATGGCGACAATGAAAATTCGCCGGGCTGATTGAATTCTCTTCCCAGACAATGACGGATGGGTCATTGGCCCCAAGGAGGCCCGAGCTGAGGTGGACGCAGGTAAGGCCATGGGTTTGTATGATCCGGTGCATTCTGACCTTGAACTCTTCATAAGATAACAGCCACTGGACGATCGAACAGGCGAAGCGTGCGGCCCCGACGCCTGTCGTAAGTCTCCTTCATCCATGTCATTTTTCTCTGTACTCATCCTATCAAAGGCGCGTGCTGAGGCCGTTGATGCCAGTACGCATAAATTCATTGTCTCAGAACTTGAACGCTTATAAAGAGCAATAGACAACGACCACTGGACGATCGGAACGGCGAAGCGCGCCGCGCCTACCCCAGATGTTGATTCCGGTAAGCGACTCAGGTGTTGAAGATTTGTTGGTCTGATTGACGCTCCAGATAACACCAAGTGGGTCATCGGGAAGGATCGCCGGGCTGAGGAGGTAGACTCAGGTAAGCGCAGGACAGGTTTATAATCCTGTGCACCCTGACCTCAAGTTTTCCAAGACAACAAGGGCTGGACGATCGGGACGGCGAAGCGCGCTGCTCCGACGCCCGACTTAGACTCAGGTAAGCGCAGGACAGGTTTATAATCCTGTGCACCCCCCTGACCTCAAGTTTTCCAAGACAATAAGAGCTGGACGATCGGAGCGGCGAAGCGCGCTGCTCCGACGCCCGACTTAGAAGCCAGTACGTATAAATTCATCTCTCAGAACTTGAACGCTTATAAAGAGCATAGACAACGACCACTGGACGATCGGAGCAGCAAAGCGCGCCGCGCCTACCCCAGGTGTCGATTCCAGTAAGCGATTCAGGTGTTGAAAATTCTCCGGCCTCATTTTCGCTCTAGAGAACGACGGCTGGTCCATTGGAAAGGAGCGCCGGGCTGATGAGGTAGACTCAGGTAAGCGCAGCACGGGTTTATAATCCTGTGCATCCTGACCTCAATTTTTCCAAGATAACAAGGATTGGACGATCGGAACGAAAGCGGCAGCCCGCGCTGCTCCGACGCCCGACTTGGATGCCAGTACGTGTGGATTCATCATCATCAAAGAGCTTGAGCGCTAATGACGGAAAACAGGCAACGACAAGTGGACTATCAACAACGCCCGTGCCCTTCCAACCCCAGTGGCCCGCGTGAGTGTTCCTGGTGAAACGTATTCAAGATGCTAACAAATGGAAAAATGTGCAGGCCGGGGCTGAGGTGGAAGCAGGTTCGCTTAAATTTATAGAAATAAATAAATCGAAGCTAAGAGTTTCTAGACAACTCCAACTGGACCATCAAGAACGCACGCGCCGCGCTACCCCGATCGTGAGTTTAGACTCATTAAATTGCCGACTGTGCTAAGGCATAAATTTTTAGGACGTTGATGATGGTTTGCTTGACCTAATTTTAATCGAGTGGATACCAATCGTTTATAGGCAACACTAGCTGGACGATCAAGAACGCACGCGCCGAGGCTACCCCCCTTGTGAGTTTATCTTTTCCCAGTGTACATTTCATGAGAGTTGAAAGTTCAACTTTAGTAATCGTTTGCATTCAAATGCCCGGATTTTCCAACGTTACATTGTATCTAGACCTATGTCGAATAAATGCGCGATATTTCTTTCCATTTCGTTATATTTCGGTCCGACTGTCAGAAAGCCTTGCACCGAAAAGTGGTTGTCGTGGGTTCAGCAAGTTTGGAATTTTTTGTCCAACTGCGGAACCCGTTATCGATTCAAAAAGTCTACTCGGAGCCCTATATATGCCCAACAATGAATTTTCGTTCTCCAATGCAACTGTGTGAAAGTGATGGCTGGTGTTTGATCGGCTGATTAGCCCGAGTTTGGACATGTGTGGCAAAGCCTACTGTCAGTCACGCGATGCCAGCTCTCCCTTGACCAAATCCTTTACCTGCAACTATGGCAGGCTTCCTCCCTTCCCTCGAAACTTTCGCCAAGGTAGCGAAACCTCCCTTGGACGCGGAACGATGCTCAACCTTTACTAGGGCACGTTAGCCACGGCAGCAACGCTCTCCACAGTCGGTAACTAAATATACCATTGACGCGCATCTTGCAACGACTTACGCATGCTCGCACCAGGCGCCGGGCTTCTCTACTACGGGCAAAACTACCTCATATATCCTCCGCTTTCCCGCCTGGATCTCGCACAGGTGGGCTCGCTTCCCAAGAGTCGTACGGTTAGCTTAATTGTGCAGAAGACGTCGCGGTTCCATCCGCTTACGGTTGCCATACGAAGACCTGGAGCTCAAGACATCCGACGGCATAACTTTGAGGTGCTATTTGCTTCCCCAGAGCAAAGAGCTGTCGAAGACCCATGCTTCGGCGACGCCTGTGCCGGGCGAGGATGAGTGACTGAGGATGAGGTACGTGGCTACTTATTTTCGAGGAAATATTGACATTGGATCGCAGTTCATCATCAGCCGCCCTACCGTCGTGATGTTCCATGGCAATGGGGGGAACCACGGCCACCGAATCCCTTTGGCCAAAGTCTTTTATCTGAGAATGCGGTGCAACGTCCTGATGGTTTCGTATAGAGGGTAAGTGCCCTGCGCACCATGAAATATGATTAAATTTCAACCCATTCTGTAGTACGGCCTTTCCGAGGTTCGCCTTCCGAGAAAGGTGAGACCCTCGTCTGATAGTGTAAAACTGCCACTCAATCTACCCAGGCCTTCAGATAGATGCGCAGACGGCTCTGGATTACCTTACTTCTGATCCCTGTCTTTCCAAGACGCCTATAGTGAGCCTCTTCTTCCCAGTCACATCCTCGATAAACTCAGTTTTCAGATACTATACGGACAATCAATAGGTGGAGCCGTTTCCATCGATCTTGCCAGCAAAAATCCCTCGAAGGTGACTTTTGCATCTACACTCATCGTCGCCCGCTAAAGGTGCCGCTCAGATAACAGCACTGATACTAGAAAACACGTTTACCTCACTTCCCAGCCTCGTCCCCCATGCTCTCCCTCTGCTGGGCCCCTTTTCCTTTCTTTGTCATCAGAAATGGGACTCGGCGTCCAAAGTTCCGCTAATCCCAGCCACGACGCCTATTCTCATGATGAGCGGTCTAGCAGACGAACTCGTACCGAAGGAGCACATGCGCGCTCTATGGGAGGTTGTCGCGCGGCGCGGGGAGACCAAGACGCCTGGCGGAGTGGAATTTTCCAAGGGGCTGGAGCGCGCGAAGTACATGGAGTTTGAAGCCGGTGGTCACAGTCCGTCGTTCTCCCATACTCGATGGTGCCTTACTGACGAGCTTGACAGACGATACTTGCATACAACCAGGATACTGGACTGCGATTGCGGACTTCGTCGCGGACTTAGGTGATAAGCCTGAAAAACAGGAGACGAAGTTATGATTTATTTCGTGGACTTGGTCTCGGCTTTCTAGCTTATATTCTCCAGGATGGATGATGATACATGTACATGTACGATTTATTATTCACCTATCAGGTTCCCCGTCTGTAGGTCGGCGCCTGAGAATTTTATGTCTAAACGTTAGCATGTTGAAATCAACCCGGCGATCACCGTGTCATTTGCGGTTCCGCCCATGAGTCCTGTACCGTCACGACTGCGCACTACGACAACAACAATTTAGCCACGAATACGTGGAAGACGTGGACCACGTCTCCATTCTATATAACAACCCTGAAGCCACCTGGACGACCGAGTCACTAATCCTACATGCCAGCCAATCTTTCAATCCGCCGCTTTGTGGAACGATTCTACTCTCCGGTCAGTAGCAAGAATGGATACACTATTCCCCTACTTGGGCTAGACGCCTGCGGGAAAACGACTCTGCTTCGGCGCTTACAAATCGGTGAGGCCTGGGCGAACTGTTCATCGTCTCACGAATGCTTATCCTGGCTAGGGGAACTCGTTGAGAGTATGCCAACAATTGGACTCAATCTCGAAACTGCAGAGGTCCGGCTCCCCGAAATCTCGAGTGCTTTAATCAAAATACCCTCCTGGGATGTTGGTGGCTGCGGAAAACGACTCCCGCCCGTATTTCTGTCCCACCTTACGCAAACGGTTAATTCGGATGCTCTCATCTGGTTCGCTATTTGTTGTCGCTTTTCCCCTCATTTTTTTCAACGTATTTCAGGCTTGTAAACAGCGCTGACAGGGACCGTATCCCGGAGAGCGTTGGAGAATTTCGCCAGGCTATTCGGTTGCTGTCCGAGTCGTACCCAAGCACGAACATCCGAGAGATACCTGTTCTGATGCAAGTCCTTCCTTCCTTGGCGTTGTCCAAGCTGACGTTGCCCTGCTCCAGACTGGCCACGAAACAAGATATGCCTAATGCCATGAGCCCGAGCGAAGTTCAGAACAAGTTTTTGCCTGTACCGTCACCGAGCGTCTCTATTGTCGGCACCTCACTCAACCAAAGCCTTACCGAGGGTGTCCTTCCGGAAGCTCTCCGATGGCTCCTAGAATCTGTTGAAAACGCCAGAACCGGCAAGCCCCCGCCTCCATCGCCGACAGAAGATCCTCGGTCGCCTGTAGCTCTCGCAGTCACATTGGACTCATGGCTTGAGCGCGCGGAGAGTGGCCGTCTGCCGCACGGTTTATACGCCAATTCCAAACCCGTCAGCCTGCCCGAGTGGGACCACTACACACATATCCGCATAGTATATTCAATGCTCAGCGCCTTTGGCCGGCACAAAGGTCAGCGCTCTCAGATCTTTATTATTCACGACTGAGCATAGTTGCGTGTAGGACGAGAAATGATATTGCAGGGCATGGAAAAATACACCGCGCAGAGCGAGGAGACCCGGGAGCGACCGGTCCATGTCACAATGACGTATTTCTGGATTCAAGTCGTTCATTTTGGCATCTGTGGCATGCCCCCTGCACCCGAACTAGGCTCCGACTGCGAGTCAATGTCGTACTTGGAATCGATGCTCGATAGCGACACTATATTCGACTCGGAATCGGTCATATCTGAATCGGCCAGTGATTGGTCCTTGGTGGACGACGACGACGAAGCAGATTCAGTGGACCACGGCAGCGATCCCGTGCAAGACGAGGAGGAGTCTGTTGGTGCAGATAATGGAGAATTTGACGAACAGCCCGACACGGAATTCATCAGATTCCTACTGACTTCCCCCTTCGTCGTGGACGAAAATTTATGGACTGAATATTATTCCAGAGAACTTATGATGGGCCCCAAGGCGAGAGGCAGAATGGTTCTTCCCGATAAACGGCGTCTGCCCAACCTCGTTGGCCGAGAAGAGATCTTATCGCCATTCAGAGGGAAGTAAGCCTGATCAACTGAAATAGGACGTCCTGTGGATTTGCTCGAGGCGAATATGTACTCTCCGTATCACATCTGTTGCCGTTCTTTCTCGAATACAAGACCGATTCATTTGTACAATACCCTCCCTCTCCGGATTCTTGTTCTTTGTCTCAAGCGCTGTATCTGATTGAATAGATGGACGAAACATGTTAACTCTTGGCATGGTGGCGACCGAGCGGGGAACAGGGTGTTGAGCTCAGAAATCAGTGATCCCTGATCGACGGAATATGAGCGTTGAAATCTGGCATTTAAGGAACAAACACTACCGCCAGCTATGATGTCTCTATCTTGGAGCGGGATGCCTTGCCAGCAAGTCGCTTCGGGCTTCCATCTGGGGCTGACCGGCGGCCCGATAATCTTCACTTTGGAAGGCAGCATGGCTTGGCTGAATTCCGTCGTGTCGAAGGTGGGGTGCCGAACCAAGAACACCTCGACGCTCAAGAGCGGAGGGACCTTGTGCGGGGGATTCTGACAGCGGGACTCGATGAGCGTCTTGAGGAAGAGATGCGTGTCACGGCCAGTGTCAACGTCCCAATTGATTAGCCCGAGATGGTGGAGTTTGGGGCACAGGGGCGGGCCAGGCGACGACGCGGATGCTACTAATTCAGTCAGGAAAGGTACCAGATTAGATGTGTCTACCAAGTCCAGCTCCAGCGACACGCGGTGTAAATCAAGCCTTTCGAGGTCAGGTAGGCGCCGGAGACAACGCAAGAGGGCATTCAGGTCCTGCAAGATGTCTCGGATGCAAAGCTCCTGGAGAGCACATGAGGAGCGCACAAGCATCTTTTCTAAGATAAGCATGGTGTCCAGGAGGATAGGAGTAGCCATGCCAGGGTCATTGTTGTCGGGCCCGGACATGCTGCCGATAGTGAGGCTCTGAAGTGCGGGCAGTGTGAGGTGGTTCAGAATGCTCGCTATATTGAGTGGTATATCGCTCAACACTAGGGCATCAACAGAAAGTGTGTGCAGATGCGAGAGCGTGATCTGCCGCGAAACAGATGTGGACGGTGCATTGTCAACGGCATTAATATTAGAGTTTGTAGGAAGAGACAACCAACAGGTCTGCAAGTTTACGCATTGGGCGAGGAGGTCCACGGTCTGCGAGGGGCCAAGGTTGAAGAACGATATCTGGGATCCTAGGCGTAAGCTGGTTATGCGATCCCAAGAGCACATAGGAATATTCATGTGGCTATTGGAATAATCAAGTGCAATGCTGCGCAGATTTGGTGGGATGCGAAAAAATCGCAGGGAATCGAGATCATGTTCTCCCCCCCATCTGAGATCT